>CAUYQG010197553.1:0-24027 GCA_963574415.1 Tarsius wallacei | reverse complement strand
GCCCCCTTTTGATCTCCCAGATAAAATATGTCATTTAATCGAGACCCGCCTGGGCAACTTGGCGAGACCTCATCTCTACAATAAATCAAAAAATTAGCCGGGCGTGGTAGCGCGCGCCTGTAGTTCCAGCTACTCGGAAGGCTAAGGCGGAAGGATCGCCGGAGCCCAACAGGTCGAGGCTGCGGTGGCCGGGAGCGGCCACTGCACTCCAGTCTGGGCGACAGAGGGAGACTCCCACTCAAAAAAAAAAAAATATGCCATTTAAGCAAATCTCCACGTTAGGCTTCCTTTCACTTAAGTGTTTAGGCGATTATCTTCCGGGATGATGGACCCAAATGCAATCCTGAACATACGGGCGGGGTCGTGATTGACATTTATTTAACGTTTAACACGCGGCAGGCCTTGCCCTAAACCTTTTGCTTGCACTTATTTCATCTTTGCAGCCATCCTCTGAGGCAGGTGCTATTATTAACTTCGTCGCATAGCTGAAAAAAACCTAGGAACAGAGCGGTGAAGCAGCTTCCCCCAAGTCACACAGCGAGGAAGCGGTAATACAGGGATTCAGAGCCCAGCCGAACCCAGAGGCAGCGCCCTTAACCCCGAAGACGCGACCCTCTCGGCTCGGGAGGAGCTGGGGACGGCCTTCCTTTCCACATGCGAAAACCAAAGCTGGACTTCCCGCAGACGAGCCCCGAAGAGTCCCGGGAGGAAGCCGCGGCGCCCTCCGCGATCAGCCCCGAAGGCGGCGCGCGCCGGCGCCAGAGCTGCGGAGGGCTGCGCGGCGGGCCCGGGCCCCTCCCCCGCGCCCCCTGCGCCCACGCCCCTCGGTACCAAGAGCCCGGCGGGGCGCGAGAAGACGCAGGCGGCCCCGGGCCTCGGCTCGGCGCCGCGGCCCGGCGGCGGAGACAGGGGCTGCCCCGGGGCCGGGAGGCCGGAGCCGGCGCTCCGGGACTCGCGGCCGCCGGCGCGGGAGCCCGGGGTTGCAAGACGCCCGCCCGCGCCCGCGCCCCCACTCACCCAGCGTCCTCGCCCTCTCAAGCAAAGCCGCCTCTTCGGGCGCCGGCGCCCCTCGCGGACGCCGCCATTCCCCGCCGGCGGCGGCTCCCTCGATTCAAAAAGCGAGCCGCTCGCCCCGACAGCGCCGCCGATTGGCGGCGATGCCAGCCTCCTGCCCATAAGTCCCTGGGGCGACGGCGATTGGCCGCCACTCTGCGCCCGCCTCCCCACGGGCGCCGCTGATTGGCTATGCGTGTGTTTCAAACGCGCCCAACGGCTCGGACGTCGCGACGTCGGGAGCGCGAGGAAAGTGCCCGGATGTGGCCGGGAGGCGGTGCCTGCGCCTCTGAGCTTCCGGGGCGGGTGCTGGTGCTTCTGCGGCTACCGCTCGTTTGTTCCGTAAACAGCCGGTTTCCATGGCTTCGCCCCGCCCCCTCAGCTTTTGCTTTTAAGCGCCGCGGAGTTTTGGCAGCTCCGGCGGCGTCTCCGCTGTGGCGGCTTCCTCGGCACCCGTGAGCGCCGCGAGGTTCCCGCTGGAATGCCGGCGGCCCTCGGACGTCCGAGCGCGAGGGCGGGGTGTGGGCCTTGGTGGCGGCCCTGGCGCGAGGCAGGGCCGTGGACGCCGCCCCAAGCTCGAGCTCCCCGGGGGCTGCCCTTTGAGCCGGAGTCTCCCTGTCGCCCGGGTGGAGGGACGGTGGCAGGCTCACGGCCCCCGCAGCCTCGACCTACGGGGATCCGGCGCTCCCTTGCTTTATTATGGAGAGGTGAGGGCTCGCCAAGTTGCCCGGGCTGGACTCGAACCCGCGGGCTCAGGCAATCCGCTCGCCTCGGCCTCCCAAGGTGCTGGGATGACAGGCTGAGCCACCGCGCCCCAGCCTCTCCGGCTTTTTGAAACAGAAACCTGCGTTTTGAATGAAAAACATGCCACGAGATTTTGGAGTCTCCCGGAGCCCAAGTCCATTTCCCCCTCGCTGCTTCCCTCCGCCCACCGTGAGGACTGTTATTTTCCACTGAAGTCGAGCCAAGCATTCGAGTTTTCCCTGTGCTTAGTATTGCTATTATGCAAGCGGTTTTTTGTGTCTTCGTTTTCTAAATACAGTGCTACAGATCACACTCTCTTAAGGGAAAAACAGCTCCGGCAGGCGGTTTTGCATGGCTCCCTCTCGGCGGCTGATTTAAATAGAGGGAGAAAGGGGAATCCGCTGCCAGAACCCGAAATCCCGTCAAAGGAAGGAAGCGTGTACTTTGGAACCGAGCGCTTAAGAATGTCTCAGGCGGGGCGTATGAATTTACGCTTTTTCCTAATTTTGTCCGGCAGCCTTAGGATACCTGAAAAGTTGGCAACGCCCTTGGCAAAGAGTGAAGCTGTCTGGTAATCGTTGGTTTCCCTTCTTACCAGTATTTACAGTCTGCTCCTCATTGTAATGCTTGGTGACTGTTAAGGCAGAACAAAAAACAGTCGTTGACATTTCCGTTTGGAATGTACTTGCATACTTCAACTGGGGTGCGCCCAGCATTCCAAAAATATTCGTCACTGAAAATCTATTAAGCTCCTGGGGAAAGCAGTCCTGCTTCCTGCTGCTGCTGCCTGTCCTGCAAGCTTCCCACCCAGGGCTGATGACTGACTGACTGTGATGCATGACTGTTAGCTAGCATAGGGAAAGCCTTACTTGATTTCTTTTCAGGGATGTGGGTAGTTTGACGAGTAAACAGGCAATATAGCTTTCTCACTCTCTCAGGTATTCATTTACTCAGCAAATATTTATTAGTTGCAAGACAGCCATTGTGCTTGCCGGGAGTACAAAAATGAATAAGGCATTGATACCTGCCACTCTGGACTGCACAGTCTGGTGAGGGAGCTTAGCAGGTAAACAAAGAATTACAGTGCAAAGGAGAGGAGAAAGAAAGTGAGCATATATGGATAGTTTACTGTGCGCTTTACCTTACTTAATTCCTAAAACAGACCGGGCGTGAGTAGACATCATTCACCCCATTTTACAAATAGGGAAAGGGTAGGAAAAGTTTTTAGTGACTTACAGGAGATCACAGTAAATATTACAGCCTGCATTAGAAGCTAGAAATAATAGGCCAGGCGTGGTGGTTCAGCCTATAATCCCAGCACTTTGGGAGGCTGAGGTGAGAGGATTGTCTGAGTCCACGGGTTCGAGACTAGCCTGGGCAACTTGGTGAGACCTCATCTCTACAATAAATAAAAAAATTAGTCAGGCGTGGTGGTGCGTGCCTGTAGATCCAGCTATTAGGAAGGCTGAGGCAGAAGAATCACCTGAGCCCAGCAGGTCGAGGCTGTGGTGGCCATGAACGCGTGCCACTGCACTCCAGCCTGGGCAACAAAGTGAGACTCCAACTCAAAAAAAAAAAAAGAAGCTAGAAATAATAAATGAATGTAAACAAAAGTCTAGTATACATTTGTCTGCAGGCTCAAAGAAAACAATGACAGTATTTCAGGTAATCATGTGTAAAAGGTGATCATATCCCACTTAGTTCCACCTAGCAGAGTGCAGGTGTCTGGTAAAGTAAAACAGGATCCCTGATCTTTATGTCTTTGCAGTTTTAAAAACCTAGCACTGCAGGCTGCATGCAATGGCTCATGCCTATAATCCCAGCACTTTGGGAGGTTGAGGTGAGAGGATTGCTTGAGCTTACAGGTTCGACACCAGCACGGGCAACTTGGTGAGACCTCATCTCTACAATATATCAAAAAATTAGCCAGGTGTGGTGATGCATGCCTATAGTTCCAGCTACTTGGAAGACTGAGGCAAAAGGATCACCTCAGCTCATCAGGTCGAGGCTGCAGTGGCCGTGAGTGTGCCACTGCACTCCAGCCTGGGTGACAGAGTGAGGCTCCAACTCAAAAAAATAAAAATAAAAAAAATAATAAAATAAAAACCTAGCACTGCAAAGGCAAATGCTATATATTGCTAGTTAATAAATACAGTGATCCTCTCACGTAGGTACCAAATATTTCTAGAATGAATGAGCCAGATGCAAGTACATCCATATGATTGGGAAATTGGATATTCTGGTTAATTTATTCATAAGATATTCATTCAATAATTATTAAGCACCCAGTTAGGTACTGTTCTACCACTGGAATACAGCTATGACAAGGCAGACTTGGACCTTGTCCTCCTGGCACTTATATTCTAGTGAAAGAGCTATGTTTGCAGTTAAAACTTATTCTACACATAGGTTTTCACAGAATTTGAATACCTCAAAACAATAAAAGTAACTTTGTCATATTCAGAAGCTGTTTTAAGTGCTGTAGTGTTTCAGGATCAGCATAATGACGATGTTTTAATACTATATGAGTAAGGCATAGGCAATCAAATTGAATGTCATATTAACCCTGAATCTTTTAAGAAAATAAATCCCTAACCTTAGCTCTCATAAAAGCTTGGAGTATATATAGGAAAGATTAGATGGTTTAGTGTGACTGAATCATATGTGAAGGAAGAGTGGAAAACAACTAAACAATGCTAGGTCAGAAGGTGCTCAAGAGGAGCTCAGTGTCATGATAAAGAGTTTAAGCTTTGTGGTGAAAGCACTGAAGATCAATTGAAAAACCTTGAAACAGCTGGGTGTGGTGGCTCATACCTATAACCTCAGCCTTTTGGGAGGCTAAGGTGGGAGGCCAGGAGTTAGAGACTAGCCTGGGCAATATAGCAGGACCCCATCTCTAATTTTATTTATTTATTTACTTACCTACTTACTTATTTATTTTTGAGTTGAACTCTCACTCTGTCACCCAGACTGAAGTGCAATGGCATAATCAACTTGCTGGGCTCAGGCAATCCCTCCACCTCAGCCTTCCATATAACTGAAACTACAGGCGCACACCACCATGCCCGGCTAATTTTTTTTATTAATTTACTGTAGAGACGAGGTCTTGCTGTTTTTGTCTTTCTTGTGATCTTCTACACCTTTTGCGCAGTTCTTGAAGACAACATCGTTATCTCATCTTTTAACTTTGAAGCTGGCCTGAGGCTGGGATGGGCCAGTGAGATTAAGGAGGGAGTTTCCACTCAGAATACTTTCTATAGGAATCCTCTCCTCTTCAGCTTTTTGTTCTTCTTCCTTTCTGGCCCGTTCTTCAGCTCTTTCTTTTTCAATTTTTTTTTTCCCAGTTCTGCAAGAAGCGCTACAGTATCATCTTCATCATCACTCCCTTCTTCAAAATCATCTTCCTTGTCCATGAGAGGGTCATCTGCATCAAGGTTAGCAGCAGGAATCTGATCTAACCGAGGTTTTTTGACACTGACCAGGAGGTTGTATGTTCTCGGGTTGGACAATCCCTGTTTTTCTCTCTTGCAGCAGCTGTCTCTCTTCCTTCCAATTCTCTCCTAAAGTCATGGCTACAGACCTCCTCAGGGGCATCCTGAATAGTTTGTCTATATTTTATCTTTGTGTGGGATGGTAGGTCTCTGCTTGAAAACAGCTTTGAGAGTTGGTTCAAATCTTCTTTTCCTCTTCCACCTCCCTCGCAGGTTCAGAAGACGACCTGGTTGCTGTTGTTATTTTTCACGTCAGGCTGGGCTCCCATGCAGCAGCCTCCAAAGATCGCACGGACACCATGGCGACCCTGCACTCCCAGGAGCCTCTCGCATCTCTGTTCTTAAAAAGTAAAACCTTTGAAGCGAGGAAGTTAAACAGTCTGTGTTATTTTTTAATAGCAATCTGGCAACAGAATTTCACTTGAAATGGAAGGATGAAAGAGAGGAGAGATCAGCGACAATCAGATTGAATTGGAACAGACATGAAATGATAGTTTGAACTAAGAAAAGTAGATTGGCAAGATAAAGAATCAGAAAAATTAGTAGGACTTTGAAACTAATTAAATATAGAGGATGAGAAAGGAATCAAACATGTAAAAATATAAAATTATCACATCCATCTGAATGGCTGGAAAAATAGCAGTATCATTAACGAAATAGAGCAATTTCCCAATTCAGAAGACTAGTTCCTTGACTTCCTTCCTTCCCTGATGCCGACTTTCATCCCTGGTTACTTCAGTGTCCTTTTTGATGAACCAAAAACTGAGTTCACGGTTCCTTGAAATCATTGAATTTCAAACTCTCAATTCAACAACCTATTCTGATGGACATATCTTAAATGTTTTGCATTCAGAATTGCTTTAGCTCTGAAATATTCACTTCAAACATTCTATTCTACTCACAAAATTGTCTTCCCATCTCTTAGTCCCTTTCACACACTAATTAAGATGTTTAGCCTTTAATTCCTCCTGACAGCATCCCTTTCTTCCTAACCCATAATCATTACTTCAGCTACTAAGACCACCACTTTGAAGGACTTACTTGTCTTCCTGCCTCTCTGACCTTTCCTTCTCTGTTTCTCTTGGTTATATATTATTGTTCCCCAAAGTATTGTTCTCAGGCAATACTTGGTTGAGCTCATTGCTCATTCATTCCTGGGGCTCTCTTTCTTACTAAACCCTATTGAAACCCATTCTATAAAGCCTGCTGTTCAGCAGTTTGCTCCTGTGACCCAGTCGTATCTTGCTTTAAGGTATACTGAAGTGAAGTCCTCATTTCCCCCCAGGTTTTCATTCTTTCCCTCCTCTGTCTCCTGTATTTCTCTCCCCTTTGGTAGCATCCCTGTTTGCTCAGCCTCCCAGTTGGGTTTGTCAGTCATCTTCCTGCCCCTCCCATCCCTTCTCTCCTTGCACCGCCTCTCCCCATTATCATTCTCCCAATCTTGCCTGAAAAATATCCCTGGAATCTGAATCTTCCCCTTTCAGTTCACTGCCTGAGTTTAGCCTTCATTATCTCTCCTCCCCACTGTGATGTCAGCAGCCATTAGTTGGTCTCAAATTAGGAATTTGCTCTGTTTCTAGTTGGAACTAATCTCTGTCTCTTCCAAGTCATCATTCATATAATTTATTTATTTATTTATTTTTAGTCTAGAGGGGTTTATTGTCACTCACATGTTTCATAGAAAAATGAATGTAGCAAACGGGTCAAGGGTGTACGAAAAACAACCCAGGTTTGTGCTTGTTGCTCTGTTTACATCCGGGAGAAGGGCTCTCCCGACATCAGGCACAGCAGCCGTGCTTATCTGATGCCCCTTTGCAGACGCAGCCCATGGGGCCACGGGAGCAGCAGTTCTTCTCACAGGATGTGCCTCTGCACTCTTTGCAGGTGCAGGAACTAGCATGGGTGCAGAAACAGAAGGGGTCCGTGTCGAGCCCAGGTGAGGCTGGAGTGCCCAGGAGAAAGGGAAAAGGCAGCAAGAGAGGGGAGAGGCATGGTCAAAGCAATACAAAACCAAA
Organism: Tarsius wallacei; assembly: GCA_963574415.1. Taxonomy (NCBI): domain Eukaryota; kingdom Metazoa; phylum Chordata; class Mammalia; order Primates; family Tarsiidae; genus Tarsius; species Tarsius wallacei. Next base: position 16,724 of record CAUYQG010197553.1, on the reverse strand, counting down.
AGTTTCTTCACTGCTTACAGAATGAGTCCAGATTCCCTAGTATAGTGCAGAAGATCCTTCCCAATCTGACTCTGACCTAATTTCCTACCACCACTCCCTCACCACTTATGCACCCTGTATTCAGCCATACTGAAATTTTCATCAGCCTGCAAACACACTGGACTCTTTCATAAATCACTACAATTGAATATTCTTTTCTATCTGCCCTGCTTCCCTTTTTCTGCATGAAAATTCCTATTCCTCCAAGACCCCACTCAAGCAATGAAGACTTCTTTGATTATTCCATAGAGAGTTAACTTCTCTTGCTGTTGTAAATGAGCATGATTCTGTTTACAAGGTGGCTCCTGTCACCCTGCGTTGTAAATATTGGTCAACACAACTGTCTCCTCTAATAGAGTATGAGATACTCAAGAGCAGGGAGCAGGACCATGTCCTTTTCATCTTTGTGCCCTTGCACTTGGCGCTTGTACACTCAATAAATATGGGAAGGAGGGAAGATAAGCAGATATTTTGGGATTTTGAGTTATGTCTTTGTCTTATTTCCTTTGTCAGAAGGTGGGGTTTCTACATTTTTTTTGAGATGGATATTTTTGAGGAGTTAATAAGAGTTTATTTATGCATTTGTTTTGAGACAGGGTCTCGCTGTGTCACCCAGGTTGGAGTGCAGTGGTGCAATCACAGCTCACTGCAGTCTTGAGCTCCTAGAATCAAGTAATTCTCCCATCTCAGCCTCCTGAGTAGCTGGGACTACAGGCGTGGGCCTCCATGCCTGGCTACTTTTTAAAAGTTTTTGCAGAGACGGCTCTTGCCCGCTGGGATACCCAGGGTGTATCTTCTTTTTTTAATTGGTGAATGAGCAGCCATGAATGCTTCTTCTCTATTTGTTACTAGTGCTTTATCAATAGTTTAGAGATTTGAATCCAAACAGTTACACAGTATGTACTAACACCTGCTTTCTGGGGGACAGGAGTGTAGAGTTGAGGCTATCTAAGCCAGATTCTGCCTAAGAGTTTTGTGATGTCAGAATAAGCCTATAAACTCATGTTGACTTAGTTTTCTGGAATGACCCATATTAATTTCTATGCCTACTTAGTAATTGTTCATTTACTTGGTTATTGTTTTTGTGTATAAATTGGAGTAAATTATCTGCATACTAAATATTAGAATATGCTTTCTAACCCTATTATTTTTATTCCCCCACCCCCTTCTCTCTCAGTCTCTCTCTCAGTCTGTCTGTCTCTCTCTCTCTTTCACTCTCTCTCTCACTCTCTCCCTCTCTCCCCCTCTTTCTTCCTCAGAATCTCAAGTTGTCATCCAGGCTGGAGCGCAGCAGTGTGATCATAGAGATCATAGCTCAGACTCCTGGGCTTGAGTAATACGCCCACCTCAGCCTCAGTAGCTAGAATTATAGGCATGTGCACCATGCCCAGCTAGCTTTTTTTTTTTTGGTAGAGACTGTGGTCTCACGGTGTTGCTCAGGTAGGTCTCAAACTTCTGGCCTCAAGTGATCCTCTTGCCTCAGCCTCCCAAGTAGTTGGAACTACAGGTGTGAACCACCCATCTGCCCCAGACTCCTTTAAACAGCCAGTTTGCATGGGAGCTAATTGAGGGAGAACTCATCCGTTACCACAAGGACAGCACTAAGCCATTAATGAGGAATCTCCCCCCATGACCCAAACTCTCCATTAGGTCCCACTGCCAACCCTGGGGATCACATTTCAACATGTTTAAGAGTCAGATATCCCAACTATAGCAGGGCGTAATGTGGCTTAAAATAACACAAGCTAATATTTCTCTCTAAACCCCTGGAGCTTAACTGCTGAAACTCAGTCTCCTTCCAGTCTGTTTTCCAGTGTTACTTATGCAAATTGCAGGGCAGTAGCTACCCTCACTGTTCACTTCTCCCTGTGCAGACAAATTGAAGCACTTCCTAGTCTGAGCCTGAGCAGCTTGCAACTGCTTATCCTTCTCCCTGGACTCTTCTCCTAGCACCCTTTGCATACAAGTCACTCCCTTTGCAGTACTGCTACTAGCCTGAGACACTTTGGCTCACATGCTGTCTGTCGTTCCCAAGTGGGCCCCTGCCTCCCTTGGCCACCATTGCTTTGCAGAGGTTTCACACCTTGGGGCCCAGAACACGTCTCTAGATAGGCTCCCCTTGTCTGCTTGACAGGTTCTGTCGCGTTGGAATACGGAGCCAGATTCCCCGGGTTCTAGATCTGGCTTTTCCATATCCTGGCCATATGACCTCCAGCAAGTTCTTTTCTCTCTCTGCGCTGAGTTTGTTCTTCTGTAAAAGGGTATGATCATACTTATCTCAAACTGCTGTGAGGATTAAAGGAGCGAATAAACATACTTAAAACATATTTTGGCACATAGACGTATTCAGTAGGTGTTAGCTGTTAATATGACTGCCACTGCCACTACTACAGTGATTGCGGCTACTCTGACTACTGTTCTCCCGACTGAGGCCCTGTGATTGCCGGATGAGCTGGTAGCTCTCTCCTCTGCCTCCTCACCCTGACCACAGGAGCCATGGGGCCTGTCTGTGGCACCCAACCCTAGCATACCAAGGCTCACAAGAAGAATCTGGCATTGAACTATTTTCCCACCAGAAGAAGTCCAGCTCCTTCTTCTACACCAAATCTCAGCTCTCTCTTCTAGACTCTCTTTTCTTTTAAGGGAAACCTGGCTGCGCCCAGGATGTCTCCTCTTTCCACCTTCTTGCTGTTGTTCTTGGCCAGGTTTCTGACCCTTTCCAAAGCAGATCCTGGCCAGGCTCGGTGGTTTAGCCTATAATCCCAGCACTTTGGATGGCCGAGGCCAGTGGATTGCCTGATCCCACGGGTTTGAGACCAGCCCAGGCAACTTAGCGAGACCTCGTCTCTACAATAAATCAAAAATTAGCTGGGCATGGTAGTGCACACCTGTAGTTCCAGCTACTTGGAAGGCTGAAGCGGAAGGATCACTGGAGCCCAGCAGGTTGACACTGGGGTGGCCTCGAGTGTGCCACTGCACTCCAGCCTGGGGACAGAGTGAGACTCCAACTCAAAAAACAAACAAAACAAACAAAAAACAAAGCAGGTCCTACCAAGTTTTCTCATGTCAAGTGTTAGCCTCTTTTTCCAGGTCCCTTCACTGGAAATAAAATAGTTGTTGAATTTATCTGTCAAGAGGACAAAACCAGTTTAAAGTTTGTATGGGACATACAAAATTATTATTATTTTTTTCTAAATCGGAGTCTCACTCTGTCGCCCAGACTGGAGTCTAGTGGCATGCTCACGGCCACTACAGCCTCGACCTGCTGGGCTCAAGCAATCCTTCTGCCTCAAGTTTCCAATTAGCTAGAACTACAGGAGTGTGCCACTACACCCAGCTAATTTGTTTTATATTTATTGTAAAGATGAGGTCTCACCATGATGCCCAGGCTGATCTTGAACCCCTCTGCCTCCCAAAGTGCTGGAATTACACAACACCTGGCTAAGAATGTCTTATGTGTAATCTATAGCACCTAAGATGCTGGATGAACATACTTTAGACACAAAATAGTAAAGGGATTGAGTTGAATTGAAGTATTTAGTATATTTTAACATATGACATTTTTTTCCGCAAGCAGCAAATTAAGTTTTGATGTGGAGGATAGAACTACTGAGTTTCTTCTATGGATGATCAACTCCCTATGTCCATCTCTAGGTCGTGGACACACAGGAGTGCCCTTGCTGACTCCATCTCACCCTTGTTCCTCTTCCAGTTTATTCCTTCCTCTTTACTTATATTTCCTTTCCTTCCTTCTCTCTCCTCCATCTCCTTTTTTCCCTTTATACTCCCCCAGGGAAGCAGAGAAGGGGAGCTTAGGGAAGTTAGGTTTGGGCATAGAATGTCTTCCCCCGCCCCACATCCAACCTCATTCACACATGTGCATACTGCCAGTACAACCATTCTTCAGTCAGTGAACAAGATTTCTCACACTTTCATAGTTTGTTCTAATCCACAAATGAGAACTTACATGTTTGAAAAATATTACCTTTCTTGTCAGGATGATCTGGACATTTATTGTGGTGGACTTTGTTTTTATCATATAGTTAAAACAAAATATAATTTCCAGATTTGTATTTCAAAATGTGAAATCTTATATCATCAAGCAGTAACGTTGTTTTATAGTAAGCTTAAATCTTTTATCATGGGACTAATTGTTTTACTGCACCATGGATTTCATGCAACTGTCTTCCCCTTCTATATTGCCATCCCTACCCCCAAAGCATTTGAAAGTACAGAGCTTTATATAATGTTACATTAGGTACAGCTACAAAGATTCAGTCCCTCTAAGAGTTTATTATTTAGGATTTTGATTTCAAAAGTTTTAATGAATATCCATGGAATTCTGTCCTTACTTGGAATTATTAACGTTTTCCAATTGAAATGTCATATTTGCAAGTTGGTTATAATATAGCATCTTCTAACCTGTCATCTGTGCCTGTAAAACAAGCTTTAGAAATTATAATCGCTGTGAGCCAGAGGAAGCTATTTTTCACACTTCAGTAGTCAGTAATTAGTACAGAAATCATTGCTTTATTCATATGAACCATTAGGCTATAAATCACTTGACACAGATTTGCAAGACTATACAAATTTAGCAGTTAAAATTTCTCTTGAAAAATAGAATTAATTTTCCCTGATGAAGCAAGAGATTTTCAAATATGATGAGGCCATTATTCCAAATTATGTAATTTGATTAGTAAAATTTCAGATGCAGGGGGAAAAAATAATCTCAGCTTCTTTTTTTTTTTTTTTTTTTTTTTTTTTTTTTGTTGGAGTCTGATTGTGTCACCCAGACTGGAGTGCAGTGGCCGCTCCCGGCCACCGCAGCCTCGACCTGCTGGGCTCAGGCGATCCTTCCGCCTCAGCCTTCCAAGTAGCTGGAACTACAGGCATGCGCACTACCACGCCCGGCTGATTTTTTGATTTATTGTAGAGATGAGGTCTCACTTGCCCAGGCGGGTCTCGAACCCGCAGGCTCAGGCAATCCACTCACCTCAGCCTCCCAAAGGCTCAGGATTACAGGCTGAGCCACCGAGCCCGGCTAATCTCAGTTTCTTAACCTCATTCTTCATCTTCAGATAAATTTTACCAAGGCCAGTAACATAGAGGTTACTTTTATTTTCCAAGTTGAAGTAACTAGTTATTGAAAAAAATGTTTTATTTTTATTAATCCATTCTTCTTATTGTAGATATTATATTTATACTATGCTTATAAAAATATCATTATCTTTATTCATATTGCAAGTATGTTTTACCTTTAAAAGAACTGAGATGCTTTCAGTTCTATAAGAGCTTTGTTGGTCTTGCTCACCAATATATCTCCAGTACGTAGCAACAGAGTACGTTCCTGGCAACATAGTACATCCTCAAAATTTGTTTCAGGAAGAACACTGTAATTGCTTGCCACAAATCTATATTGCCTTCATCTACTCCATTCCCCAGCCTGCATTCAGAGTACCACTATGCAAGTCTCATCTGATGATGTCACCACCGCCTTAAAACGCTTTAATTCTATGAGCCTGCAAGGTTTGACTTCTGCCTGCGTCTCCAGTTTCATCTTGTCTGACAACACCTGCCTTCTTATCAGGGTTTTTTGCTCCTCCTCTTCTCTCTACCTGTCCCTCTAATGCTCATTTCTTTGACCTGGTATAGCAAGTGCTGCTCATCCTCTAATGCTTGCTCACCCACAACTCTTGGAAAGATCTGTTCTAACTACCCAGACTATCAGAGTCCTCATTACACAGCCCCTGGCACCATGACTAGCTATTTTGGATTAATGTTTGTTTCTTCCACTGTCTAAGCTACACGAGGGCAGCTACAATGTCTTTTTGTTCACCATTTGTCCACAGTGCCCGACACATAGAAGGCACTCAAATATTTGTTGAAATAACAAAGGAACAAATTAATGAGCGAAAGAACCATTTTATTATAATATCAGTGGTGCTTTTTCCAAAGTACTAAAGAAAGTTTCAATTATTTTTACTTGTATCCAATCTATTACTTATGACAATTTTTCCTGTTGTTTCTTACTAAGTATAATGGATTAATTGGTATATTTTCAAAATTAACAAATTTACATCAAAGATGAAATAATTTACGTATTTAATTGACATTTGAGTAAGTTAGCCAAGAATTTAATGATTTTTGTACCATGGTCAGCCCAGCTATGAGTGGAAGAAAGTGAATGTTAATGCTGCTAAACTAATTCAGTTAAGACTTGCTAGCATTTATGATTATAGGTAATTATCCAGCTGGGCATGGTGGCTCACATCTGTAATCCCAGCACTTTGGTAGGCTGAGGAGGGAGGATCAGGGATCACTTGAGCCCAGGAGTTCGAGACCAGCACAGGCAACATAGTAAGACCTCATCTCTACAAAAAAAATCTAAACAAACAAACAGAAAATTAGCCATGCATGATGGCGTGCATCTGTAGTCCCAGCTACTCAGAGGACTGAGGTAGGAGGATCATCAGAGCCCAGGAGTTTGAGGCTGCAGTGAGTCGTGATTGTGACACTGCACTCAGTATAGGTAACAGTGAGACACCCACTCAAAAAAAAAAAGTACATAGGTAATTATCCATATCAAAAATTCTGTTTCCTTATAACCTACGCTTCACAAATTATACACTGACACCTGTGAATTGCCTCTTCCTCACCATCAACTGACTTGCAAACATCTGAGGTATCCCAAAGTGATACTATCTGCTAGTTTAATTTTGACAATAACTCCATCTTTGTAGAATAATATTTGCTATAACAATTTGAATATCTTGATTGTACTTAGCAATGTAATTGTTGCAATGCAAACAAATGAAAATTGCTAATACAATTGAAATAAAAATGGAACCTAGGTCACAAAAACTGATGAATATTGTATGCCCACTTCAAAATACATGAAAACCAAAAATGACAGCATTAAATGGAGAAATGGATAATTTCATAAGCATTACCGAAGATTTTAAGACCTTTTTTCATAAGTTGATAGAAAGCTAAATTAAATCAGTAATGAGAAAGAGAACCTAAACAACCTTATAACAACCACACCTAACAATTGCAGAAGATGCATTTTCTTCAGGGGCATATGGAATGTGTACTAAAGGTAAACCACATTCTGGGCCATAAGACATGTCTTAATAAATTTTAAAAACTAAAATCATACATAGTTTGTTGTCTGACCACATTGAAACTAAATTAGAAATAATAGGAACCTAAGAAATCCCTAAATATTGAAAAATTGAACAATACATTTATAAAAGCCATTAGTTAAAGAAGAAATCACAAGGAAACAAGAAAACATTTCTTTTTGTCTGTTTTCTCTTGCTTTATCACCCACACTGGACTGCAGTGGAATGATCATAGCTCACTGCTACTTCAACTTTCTGGGCTCAAGTGATCCTCTTGCCTCAACCTCCTGAGTAGCCAGGAATACAGGCACATACCACCACACCTGGCTAATTTTTTATATATTTTTTGTGGTCCAGGCTGGTCTTAAACTCCTGGCCTCAAGCAATTCTCCTGCCTCAGCCTCCCAAATGTTGAAATTATAGGCATGAGCCACTGCAACCCAATCCAAAAACATTTATAATTGAATGATAATGAAAATAAAACACATTAAAATTGTGGGTGCAGCTAAAGCAGTACTTAGAGGGAAATTTATAGCTTTAAATGCTTATCTTAAAGTTTAAAAAGATAAAAGATCTAGAATCAATAACTTAAGGTTCCACCTTAAGGTGATAGAAAAAATAGCAAAGACAATCTAAAATTAAAAAAAGGAAGACGGGGGCAGAAATCAATAAACTCAAAAAGAGACAAAGAAAATCCAGAAAAGCAAAAGTTGGTCTTTGAAAAGATGAACAACATGTCTAATCCTCCAATTAAATTCCTCAAGGAGGCCCAGGTGCTGTGACTCATACTCAGAAGACTGAGGCGGGAGGACTGCTTGAGCCCAGGAGTCTGAGGCTACAGTGAGTTGTGATCATGACACTGCACTCCAGCCTAGGCAACTCTAAAAAGGAGAAGGGAAAAAAAAGATCAAGGAAAAAGAGAGAACAGAAATATATAATATTTGCAGTAAAAGTGGAATTATCGACAGATTCTGCAGATATTGAAAACATATTATGAACAACATTATGCCAACAAATTGGCAGCTTAGAGTAAAATGAAAACTCTGAAAAAATGGAACTTACCCAAAGTTTCACAAAGTTAAACAGAGAAATTGAATAGCTCTGTTTCTATTTTAAAAAATCAAATTAGGCTGGGATCAGTGGCTCAGCCTGTAATCCCAGCGCTTTGGGAGCCGAGGTGAGTGGATTGCCTGAGCCCGCAGGTTTGAGACCCACCTGGGCAACTTGGCGAGACCTCATCTCTACAATAAATCAAAAACTAGCCAGGCATGGTAGTGCACGCCTGTAGTTTCGGCTCCTTGGAAGGCTGAGGCGGAAGGGTCGCCGGAGCCCAGCAGGTCGAGGCTGCGGTGGCCGGGAGCGTGCCACTGCACTCCAGCCTGGGTGATGGAGTGAGACTCGGTCTCAAAAAAAAAAAAATCAAATTAATTATCAAGAAACCGCCTCACAAATAAAACTCCAGAAAGTTCTATAAAACATTTAAGAAACGTTTGAAATCATTTACTCATTCAGAAAATAGAAGAGACCATTTGTTCTATGAGCTTAGCAAGACACTGATACAAAATCCTGAGGGGAAAAAAAATCACTACAAAGAAGGAGGGGGATAAAAATAAAAATAAAAAATGTTTTAAAAAGAGAGGGAAAGAGGGGGAAAGGTGTGGAAGCAGAGAGAGAAAGGGAGGAGGGAGAGAGGGAGAGACAGAGACACAGGAAAGAGAGAGACAAAGACAGGAAAGAGAGACAGAGAGAGAAAGAAACACACCAATATCCCATTTGAACATCAGGTAAACAAAAACTAACAAAATATTTACAGATAAAATTCGGCAATATATAAAAAAGATCATCTATTATGATTTTTCAGAAGGCTTATCCATTTAAATTTCAATTAGTGTGATGTATTAGCAGAGTAAAGAAAACAGACCTTATAATCATTTCAATCGCTGCATTAAAATGATGCAATACTAGCAAACACTATGAAGACTGTTACAAGATCCGTGGGGGTAGGGAGAGGGAAGGATGCACTGGTGGAATGCAGAGGGTTTTTAGGGCAGTGAAACTGCTCCGTATGATACTGTCATAGTGGACACAGGTCCTTGTAGATTTGTCCAAGTCCATGGAATGTGCAGTACCGAGAGTTACTTCCAATCTAAATTACGGACTTCAGGGGATAACAACGTGTTGGAGCAGGTTTCGTTGTGACAAGCGCACCGCTCGTTCAGAAGATGTAGACAGTGGGGAGCCTATGCGTGAGGGAGGCAAGGGACACGGGGACTCTCTCTACTTGCTGCTTAGTAGTACTGTGAACCTACAACTGCTCTTAAGAAAATCACCTATTCAAAAAAAATGTGAACTCAGTTGTGATAAAAGTTCTCAGCAAACTAAGACTAGAATAGAGCCTTTCTCACTCTGACGAAGGTCATCTATGAAAAACCTGCTGCTAAGATCCTATTTAGCAATGGAATACTTATTTACTTATTTTAGAGACAGCCTCGCTCTGTTGCGCAGGCTAGAGTGCAGTGTCACAATAACAGCTCACGGCAGCCTCCAACTCCTGGGTTCAGGCAATCCTCCCGCCTCAGCCTCCTGAGTAGCTGGGACCACAGGCACACGCCACCATGCCTCTCTAATCTTTTAAAATTTTATTGTAGAGATGGGGTCTCTACAAATTTTATTGTAGAGACCCCAAATTTTATTGTAGAGATGGGGCCCATGTTGGTCTCAAACTCCTCCCTTCAAGGGATCCCCCACCTCAGCCTCCCAAAGCGCTGGGATTACAGATTGAGCCACATCACCCATCCCCAATAGTGAAACTGTTAATGAACAAATAAAAAATACCTATACTCACCAATTGTGCTGGGCATTGTACTGAAGGTCCTCCTCATTGCAATAAAGTATGAAAAACAAAGAAAAGACCTACAGATCAGAAAGAAAGAAGTAAAGTCACCTTCATTTGCAGATTATCTAAGTGCTCATAGAAAATTCTAAGGAAACGACAAAGGTATCCTAAGGAATAATAATGGATTTAGAAAAGGTTGCAGGATGCAAAATTAATATACAAAAAAGAATAATATGAATACGTGTATTTATTTATTTATTTATTTATGAAACAAGGTCTCACTCTGTAGCCTAGGCTGGTGTGCAGTGGCATGATCATAGCTTACTGTAGCCTCAAACTTCTAGGCTCAAGCTATCCTCCAACCTCAGCCTCCCAAGTAGCTGGGACTATAGGCACCCACCACCATGCCCAGCTAATTATAAAAATTTTTTGTAGAGAAGGGGGGTCTTACTATGTTGCACAGGCTGGTCTCAAACTCCTGGCCTCAAGTGATCCTCCCACCTCTGCTTTCCACTGCACCTTTCTAATGTTGTTAAAATATAAATTCTTCACAAATTAGTTGATATAATAAATGCAGTCCTAGTCAGGATTCTAACAGATTTTTTGTAGAAATTTACAAGATGACTCTAAAATTTGCTGAAAAGTAAAAGACCTAAAATAGCTAAAGTAATCTTGGAATAGAACACAGAGGACTTTTACTAGCTGACTTCAAGACTTAACATAAAGCATAATAATCAAGGCAGTGTGGCACTAGCATACAGATCATCAAATGGTAAATGAAACAAATACAAAGTCCAGAAATAGACCCCCACTGACACAGCCTTCTGACTTCCTACAAAGACACCAAAGCAACCCAATGGAGAAAGGAGAATCATCTCAACAAAGTGGTCTAGAAGGAACTGTTTATCCACCTAGAATGAATCTCAACCCTCACTTCACCACATCCGCACAAGGTAATTTGAGGTGGACCATAGATCTAAACATAAAAGCTAAAATTATGAAGCTTTTAGAAGAAAAATGGGAAAACATTTCCATGACTTGGGTATGGGCAAAGATTTCTTAGGCAAGTCATGGAAAGCAATAGCCATAAAAGAAAAAAAAAACTAGTTAGTTAGGTCTTATCATAGTTTCAAACAAAGAAACCATTAAGAAAATGAATTAAGCAGTTCATAGACTGTAAGAAAATAGTTACAAAATATATATTAGGCAAAGAGCTGCTGTCCAGGTACACACACACACACACACACACACACACACACACACACACACACACGTCTCCAGTATATATCTATATCTAGGAGATATGGGTATCTATAAGATATAGATCATATAGAAAATAATATAAATCTCTCTCTCTCTATATATATATCTTCTTCATTCCAATAACAAAAAACTAAGCAAGCCAATAAACAATAGACAAAGATTTAAATACGAACTTCATGAAAGAATATAAACTTTTAGCTAGTAAGCACCTGAAAAAGTGCTTAATGTCATTTGTTATCAGGGATAGGCAAACTAACACTGGAATGAGAGCACTGTATATCCTCTAGAATGACTATGACTTAAAACACTATTGTGATTGCCTGAGCCTGCGGGTTCGAGACACACCTGAGCAACTTGGCGAGACCTCGTCCCTACAATAAATCAAAAACTAGCCTGGCGTGGTAGCGCGCTCCTGTGATTTCGGCTACTTGGAAGGCTGAGGTGGAAGGATTGCCAGAGCCCCGCAGGTCGAGGCTGCAGCCACTGCACTCCAGTCTGGGCGCCAGAGTGAGACTCCAACTCAGAAAGAAAGAAAGAAAGAAAAAATGCTCATAGCAACTTTAAAACACAAATACTGTATGATTTGTTTTTGTTTTTGCTTTTCTTTTGAGTGGGAGTCTCACTCTATCGTCCAGGCTGGAGTGCAGTGGCATGCTCATGGCCACCGCAGCCTTGACCAGCTGGGCTCAGGTGATTCTTCTGCCTCAGCCTTCCCGGTAGCTGGAATTACAGGCCCCCGTCACCACGCCGGGTTAATATTTTGATTTATTGTAGAGACGAGGTCTCGCCAAGTTGCCCCGGCTGGTCTCCTCTTGCCTCGGCCTCCCAAAGTGCTGGGGTTACAGGCATAAGCCACCACGCCTGGCACAATATATGATTTGCTAAGCACCAGAAAAGCAGAGAAATTCTATATTTTTGGCAATAGAAGTGAGTTCGTGGAAACCTAAAATTCGGGCAATTTTAGCCAAAGGTTTTAAATCATTAACCTATAGTGGATGAGCAAATGCTCCTATGAAGCAACTTACATGAAATCATGTTGGTGCTTAGAACAGCACCTGACACAGAGAACACACTCAGTAAATGCTATTACTGTGATTACTTATTTAATGAGTATTTATTAAGTACTTATACACCAGGCACTGAAGATAAAACTGTAGAACAAATGGATGCAGCCTTACCTAGACAATGGCGGTCCTGGCATGCAGCTTTCCTTTGTGTGCAAGCCATTCTGTTACCTTCATAATAGAAAGGTAATTTTGTGTTAATATGTATAAAAAAGAAAATATTTCCCTAATGCATACTAACATGAAGATTGTGATGCTTAAGTAGTCACAGATGTGAGCAGAAAAAACCCTAACACTTCCTTTCTCATTATTTTTACCTTCTCTTTCACACACAGTTGAACTTATTTTATGGAGACTATTAAAATATTAGGCTATTTTCTCCTTCATTAAGTGTAATTTCCTTTAATTTTTCATTAACATTTTGCATGCTTCTTTTTTTGAAGATCGAATGAAGCCGTTATGTATAATAGAGTTAAGGTGTTTATCAATATTTTCTAATTACATTGTTTTATCTTTCCTTAATTAAAAACTTTTCTTGTGGGTTGACTTCTTTTTTTCATGAATGTGGCTGACCAAGGAATTGGTATGTATTCAAGCACTGCTCTTGAGAACACCAATTTGAAATTAAAAGCCAAGAATGAGTTATCATATACCCAAATGTTAACAGCAGATACCTCTGGACAGCATTTCTATATTGCTTGATTGTTTAAAAATTGTGAACATGGATTACTTTTATAATTTAAAACTTAGAAAAACAATTGTGCCATTTTCTTTATCAAACCTTTGACTTCCTGTTGGTGACCAATGGCATACATGCAAGCGCCTTAACCGTGAACATTCAAGGTCTTTTACTAACTCTCCCCCAAGCAGAATGAATAAACATGTTCTCGTGTTATGAAAAAAAGGAATATAAATTGAAAGACTCATTTTCTTAAAAACTCTTAGAATACCTTAAGGTGGAAACCACGATTAGTATGTTTATCTGAAATGTAAATATAAAACTAATAATTATCAACACAAACTTTACAAATAATTGTGCAACTTTCAAAGAAAAAGCTTGAATTTCTAGTCTATTAGCCCATTGCATTATCTTGTTAGAATTGTCATGAAAATATTTACTACCAAATATATGTCTAACAAAATTATCACAGGGAAAAGTATTTTAGGTTAAACAGAATTTGTACTATCTTGAGTCAGCTCTGGCTTTATTTCTTGAGTGTACTTGGAAGTTCTCAAAACAGAAAAAAATATTTATTATCATGGCACAATGTTTTTTCTTGAACCAGGAAAAGGGGATTCAGGTGTGGCTTCATTCCCCAGGCCATGGAACGAAGGGCTAGGTTCTAGTTTGCCATCTTTAAGGCACATTACCGGACTTGCCTTCACGCGTATTGCCTGGTGGCCCTTTTTATCTCCCCCGTGTGGACACGTGCTGCCAGAAAGGAGGAATTTAACAGTGCTCTCCCTTCCCCATGGTTCTCAAATAGCTCAGGCTGAGTCAAAGTGCACTGGGCTCCACTACATTTAGAAAGGATGGCTCCATAACAGAGTCCAAAAACCGTCATTTTCTTTAGTTTTCTGTAATTTACTTGTGCCTGCCATGCATCAGGGATGGGAAATATAACCCCTCTTGTTTAGCTGATTCTGTAAGGGAGTGAGTCTAGGACAGGCAGGCTCCACTCCTTCTTTGGATCATAACAAATCTGGGGCATCGTATACAAGTCAGATAAATTTTTTTTTTTTGAGTAGGAGTCTCACTCTGTCGCCCAGGCTGGAGTGTAATAGCACACTCACGTCCACCGCAGCCTCAAACTGCTGGGCTCAGGTAATCCTTCAGCCTCAGACTTTGAAGTAGCAGGAACAACCGGTTCGAGTCACCATGCCTGGCTAATTTTTTGATTTTTTGTAGAGACGAGGTCTTGCCAAGTTGTCCAGGCAGGTCTTGAACCCTTGGACTCAGACAATCCTCTAGCCTCTGCCTACCAAAGTTCTGGGATTACAGGCATGAGCCACCATGCCGACTAGAAAATTTAGAAGAAGGGACTCAGGTCTTCGGTACATTTTGATCGTCTCTGAGTAAGTTATTTGTAGACAGTTGCCTCTACTCCTTTGGCGTTAAGCTCAAACAAGAGTATCTTATTTAACCCAAATCATGACACTTGGTGTCAGTCCTTAAGCATCCCTGAGCTGCCCCTAAGATTTCTCCCTTCTCCTGGAGTGCCATGTGGGAGTGGGTTTGAGATTCCCATCCCTCTCATATCTGCCTTTACCGTGTTTAGGAAAAAGGCCCTGGAAGGCAGACCAGAATCCATCTTCACCTCAGTCTCCACGCTCTGCCTCTCTCCTTCCTACTGACACTTCTGAAGCACAAAATGGCTTACTTTCTTAGGGGAAAAGGGGGAGGAGAGAGGGGAGGGAGAGAGGAGAGGCATTTGATAGTGTCTTCCATGTCCTGGAGCTTTTCACAGGAAGAATCTCTCATGTACTTTGTTTAATGATAATTCATTCCACTAACTATTTAAGCCTGAGTTATTATGGCATACTAAATCAAAGCAAGTTAAATTTAAACATTATTTTCTTAATGTAAACATTGAAACATATAATCCAAATTTCATAATTATTAGTTAAAAATCACAAATCTAATTCTAATCTAATTTATCTTAAATATTATATACACAACTAACAAGTTAAAAACAAAATTATATTGATTATAAAATGTTATTACTTTTATAATATAATAATGCAGTTTTAAAAAGCATTAATACCATGACTTTTAATTTGTGCTTATTACTTCTATACTATTCTCATTATTTCTCATTCATTGCAGAAATATTATTTCTCATAGATTGCAGAAATATTAATTACTTTAGGGATATAGTACTAAATGGAAAAAGCAAAAAAAAAACTAAAATTAGCCAAGGTTACAGAGTCGGGATTGTCAGTATGTTGGGCCTGGTTGTACCTTCCAAATCTAAGCTGCCGAGCTGTGTTCTTTTTCATACTAATTTTTCATGGCACAGACTCTGATATGGAATTTAGGATGATGTAGAACTTAGGTCTTTGGGCAGATTGAGGCAGAATTAATCAGACTAGCAGGGGATAAGTCATAGAATGTTAGAGCTAGAGAACACAAAATCAGTCTGCCCACTTCATTTTCTAAACAATAAAAGAGAATAAAAAAGGAAGCAGACACTGGTGGCAACATGTTTACTAAGATGACCTCTGTAACAGTCCAAGAATCATGATGCTTCTATGACCATGAACAAGGGTGATGGCAATAAAAAAAGAAGGCATATAAGCGAGTGGCAAGGTGAACAACAGGTGAAGATTTGATGATGACTGACCAGATGTCGGAGAACAACATTCAGTGTGGTTGAAAGGCAAGTTCCTGTAATTGATGTCATGCTCTGAGGAACTGACTTCACAGCAGGGGATAGTCTGCTTACAGCAGAGCTTGCCTTCTAGAGCCACTGCGTGAGAGTAGACCACCCTTGAATGGTGCTGTCCGATGGCCCCAACAGGACTGTTATCAGGTTAGTGTTTCCTCATACTGTGCAACAATTCTAGGTGTTCTAAAAACAGTAGTACTCAAGTGTGATGTGAAGATCGGAACCAGTGTGCAAACTGTCAGTCCTCAGCAAGATAAGTACAGAAATTTAACACTGCTGGGACATCTGAGTACATAATTAGATTAATTTAACCAAAATATCAGTCTGAAAGGATCTTTTTTTTTTTTGAGTTGGCATCTCACCCTGTCGCCCAGGCTGCAGTGCAATGGCACACTCACGGCCACTGCAGCCTCAACCTGCTGGGCTCAGGTAATCCTTCCGCCTCAGCCTTCCAAGTAGCTGGAACTACAGGTGCATGCCACCATATCTAGCGGCTAATTTTTTGATTGATTGTAGAGATGAGGTCTCGCCAAGTTGCCCAGGCTAGTCTCGAACCCCAGAGCTCGGGCACTCCTCTTACCTTGGCCTCCCAAAGTGTTGGGATTACAGATGTGGGCCTCCGCGCCTGGCCACACATGTACAGTCTTAAGCAGTCTTTCATGCTGCCTTCATGGTAAAGCACTCCTGATTTGACTACCTAGAAGAATTTCAGTACAAGAAGCTGCTGGGATTATAGGCTTGAGCCACTGCGTCCATCCTGAAAGAATTTTTTTTTTAAACCCTTGTCCTTAGCCGGGCTCGGTGGCTCAGCCTGTAATCCCGCGCTTTGGGAGGCTGAGGTGATTGGATTGCCTGAACCCGTGGGTTCGAGACCCGCTTGGGCAACTTGGCGAGACCTCATCTCTACAATAAATCAAAAAATTAGCTGAGCTTGGTAGCGCGCGCCTGTAGTTCCAGCTACTTGGAAGGCTGAGGCGGAAGGATCGCCGGAGCCCAGCAGGTCGAGGCT
>CAUYQG010197551.1:0-14328 GCA_963574415.1 Tarsius wallacei | reverse complement strand
GGCTAATTTTTTTTTTTGATTTATTGTAGAGATGAGGTCTCGCCAAGTTGCCCAGGTGGGTCTCGAACCCGCAGGCTAAGGCAATCCACTCACCTCAGCCTCCCAAAGGCACGGGATTACAGGCTGAGCCACCGAGCCCAGCTGGAAAACTATCTTTAAAAAGATGAAGAGTTGCCGGGTTTGGTGGCTTAGCCTGTAATCCCGCACCTTGGGAGGCTGAGGTGAGTGGATTGCCTGAACCCGTGGGTTCGACACCCGCCTGGGACTGTTTTCAAACTTTGTTCTTGTTTTGATGCTACATCTGCATCTAGGCTGGGCTCGGTGGCTCAGTCTGTAATCCCAGCACTTTAGGAGGCTGAGGCAAGTGGATTGCCTGAGCCCGCAGGTTCGAGAGCCACCTGGGCAACTTGGCGCGACCTCGTCTCTACAATAAATCAAAAATTAGCCGGGTGTGGTAATACGCACCTATAGTTCTGGCTACTTGGAAGGCTGAGGCGGAAGGACTGCTAGAGCCCAGCAGGTCAAGGCTGTGGTGGCCGGGAGCATGCCACTGCACTCCAGTCTGGGCGACAGAGTGAGACTCCAACTCAAAAAAAAAAAAACCTGCATCTAAAAGTCAGGTAAAAGTGAGAAGAAAAGAAAACATGTTTAATTTTATACAACCATTAAAAATGGTTCTGAAAAGAATCATAATGGCAAAGTAAGGGCAAAGGGAACTTTCCTTTTCTTCTCTAAAGCTTCAAGCATTTTACTCTCGAATAAACTGACAGCAAACAGATGAGCAGGAGGAAGGACACACAAATTTACTCCATGCACATACACAGGGAGTCCCCACAAAGTACAGGACTTAGAAAAGGTCCACATGGTTGAAGTTTCTCTCCTGGGCTACAGAAAGAAATAGGAGATTGGAGTTTCTGGGGGATGATGGCCACAGGTTATGGGAGGTTGAGGGGAGGAAACACATGCTGAACAAAGGCTGTCTTGTTATGCAGCTGAAGTCTCCCAGGTAGTAGTCCTCAGAATAGGTGGTGCCAACCTTAAGTCTTCTTTCCTGTGAGTTAATCTTTCCTGTTTGATGAGATTATAGGCAGGGGGCTCATAACAACTGCATTTCTTCTGGAGGAACTTCCTATAGTCAGATAAGGAAACTTCAGAGAAAGCTCTTCCCTGAGCTTAGAGAGGGAAACAGGGGCGAGAGATGGGGGCGAAAGAAGGTCAGAGAGACCTTGGTTCTCCTTTAGTACAAAGCACTCAACATGCCAACAGCACCAAACCTTTTCTGAGCCCCGATGGCAACTAAAACAAAAGTGACCTCAAGACATTTTAAAACATGAGAGAGACTAAACTAGTTGCTTGCTTATTTATCTTAATTTAACAAATTCTTTTTATTCAAGCTCAAAGCATTCATAATCAAAGAAGTAAATTCAAAATAAAGGTCTTATGAGACCCACACCAAAGTAGCCCCCAAGGCTAAATCCGACCTCTTGGGTTTTCTTTTTATAATCAGCAGTTACATGTTCCTACACCAATCTCAAAGTATCTTGTTTTATCTCAGCAGCCTCTAACATGGATTCTAAAAGAAAATTAACTCTTCAGATGGGAGATTTCCTACAGTCTATGCACCGTGGTCTCTCTGGGTTTCTTCCAAGATAGGTGAACTGTGCTTCATTGTGACGGCCTCACGGGCTCTCAAAGCACGATGAAAAATGATTTTCTAACATATTTGTACCATGCAAAGGTTCCTGTGGAGAGTTCCATTTCCCGGATATGAACTAGAAATTGCTGTAATTCTTTTTAGCTCTTTTTAATTTGCAGTTAAATGAAATATGACAAGAAGAAGAATAACAACCATGTAGGTATCCAAGGCCAAAACACAAGGTCATCACTTGTGTAAAGCATAAAATAAGGAAAATCTCTTTAAACAAACCAAGTCTTTCTGCTGCAACTAGCCTCTAGAAAAATCAAAATGATCATACATACATTTTCAAAAAAAGAACTTTAAAAAGATACAGTTTTCATAAGCTAAAAATTCCTGAAGTAAAAGATAAGGATAAAGAAACAGTACATACAAAAGTGAATTTCAACTCTTGTTCTGCTGAGCTACTGAAAATATAAATACCAGGTCATAAAAATACTACGTTCTTATAACCTGTTATAAAATATAGTAATGATGATAACCCTACATTATAATGATGACCATGTCTGACATCAGTTGGGTTCTTACTATGCTCTAAGAACTGTGCTAAGTTCTTTATATCACAAGACAGACTTGTTTTTGCCTGCCCAGCACTCATCCCTTCTGGTAACAACATCCCCTGTTTCTTCCTACTTCATGTGACCCTGGGGAGCCAGTTCATCACAGCTGCCCCCTCCCCAAACTGATTCCAAACTGGACAGTTATTGAACTCCCCTCTCCCTTGGCACAGAGGCTAGCTTGGGATGGCCACTGAAATAAAAATAAAATTCGAAGCATCCCCCTCTTGGCCAAAGAGACTCCAGAGAAACCTTAAAAACTAAGTTCACAGTCATGGGACAGGAGGTGGGACAGAAGGTTGGACATGTCTTGTTATAACTGCTCCCCCGCTTCCTCACTAACCACCATTAGACTTTCTTTCCTAAGGATTAGACAGAAACCAGCCCTTTCAAAAGATTTTCCCCACTGGATTTCAGCCAGACTCCCCTCCATTTCTGCAGTTTTGACACAACTAACTAACATTCCTTCCTGATAAGAAACCAGTGATCGAGCTGGGCTCAGTGGCTCAGCCTGTAATCCCGTGCTTTGGGAGGCTGAGGTGAGTGGATTGCCTGACTCGCCTGGGCAACTTGGCGAGACCTCATCTCTACAATAAATAAAATTTTTAAAAATCAGCCGGGTGTGATAGCGCGTGTCTGTAATTCCGGCTACTCAGAAGGCTGCGGTGTCCGGGAGCGGCCACTGCTCTCCAGTCTGGGCGACAGAGTAAGACTCCAACTCAAAAAAAAAGAAACCACGATCACTGGTTCTGGCTGGTTTACAGGGGCTAAGCACAGGATGTCTGTGTCCTTCATTTCACCTTTTGATATATACAAAGTAATTTAAATGCACTTAAATGTTGTCTCCAACTGAAGTGAACACGTGAACACGGTACATACCAGCACGTTCGCTTACTACGCATGTGAGTATCCCCTACTTCATGAATATTCATAACTCCTCTTATAACCTGTTGAATATGTATATTTAGTCAACTAATTTGGCATAAATTCCTATTCCATCCTCTCTCCCTCCCCTAAAGTGTCTGCTTTTGGTTTCTGCCAGAGGTTATGCTTTCCAGACTGTGGGATGGCCAGCCTGCAGTCTGCAATCCTTTATAAGAAATAAAGCTCAACCGGGCTCGGTGGCTCAGCCCGTAGTCCCGCGCTTTGGGAGGCTGAGGTGAGTGGATCGCCTGAGCCCGCGGGTTCGAGACCCGCCTGGGCAACTTGGCGAGACCTCATCTCTACAATAAATCAAAAAAAATAGCCGGCGTGGTAGCGCACGCCTGTAATTCCAGCTACTTGGAAGGCTGAGGCGGAAGGATCGCCGGAGCCCGGCAGGTCGAGGATGTGGTGGTAGGGAGCGGCCACTGCACTCCAGTCTGGGTGACTGAGCGAGACTCCATCTCAAAAAAAAAAAAAAGAAAGAAAGTTCTTGGCCAGGAGTGGTGGCTCACACCTATAGTCCCAGCACTTTGGGAGGCCGAGGCAGGGGGATTGCTTGAGGCTAGGAGTTCAAGACCAGCCTGGGCAACATAGCAAAACCTTATTTCTACAAATAAATTAAAAAATTAGCCGGGTATGGACGTTGAGGTGGAAGGATCACCTTAGTCCAGGAAGTTGAGGTTGCCACGAGCAGCGATTATTGTGATCACGTACTGCACTCCAGCCTGGCCAACAGAGTGAGACCTCGACTCAAAAACGAAAAAAAGAAATAAAACTCTTCTCTCCAAGTTTATAAATGTTGTGTTTTTAAATTGACACCCCAGTCCAGTCCTGTGAGGTTAATCAAGTTTCATAAATAAAGATTTGTGCCATGTGTGGTGGCTCATATCTATAATCCCAGCACTTTGGGAGGCTGAGGCAAGAAGACTGCTTGAGCCCAGGAGTCCGAGACCAGCCTAGGCAACATAGTGAGACTTCATCTCTACAAAAAATCAAAATATTAGCCAGGCGTGGTGGCACATACCTGTAGCCCCAGCTGCTTAGGAGGCGGAGGTGGAAAAATCACCTGAGCCCAGGAGGTAGAGGCTGCAGCGAGCCATGATCATACCACTACCTTCCAGCCTGGGTGACAGAGTGAGACCCTAGACTCAAAAAAATAAAATAAAGATTTGGAGTTCAAGGTCTACCTTCTTCTAAAACTAGGACTGTCTATAGCCATCTATTTCCCCGTCACTGGTAGGAAACTGGTCTAAAAATGGAGTCAAAGCACTGAAAGATGCTAAAAGGTGGAGAGAGAAACTTCATTTGAACCCTGGAACCAGCAGGGCCCTTTGACTTGCCTGTCATATGAGATAATGAATTTCCCTTTGCGCTTTTGGTGGGTAGAGTAGGACTCTGCTGCTAGCAATTACGAGAGATCTAGCTAATATGGGTACACCCTTACTCTTAGTAGTATTATCCCCTTGTACAGACGAGGAAACTGAGGATGCTAAAATGCACAGGTCTGCTTGTGGACACTGCACTATTAACACTATGCTCTACTACCCTGCTAATAGGACAACCTATTTTCAGTGATTTTCACTAAAAAGCTATAATAATAATAATATATAACTATTGAAAAAAGTTGGAAAACACAGCACAGCAAAAAAGTGAAATATGCTACTCACTGTCGCCACTCAAAGACACCCACTGTTAACAGTTTAGTGTATTTCCCTCCAGGGTTTTTTCTGAAGCATTATCTCCATGGTAATATGAAGCATCTAACACTTCATATTAATATTTGGGTATTCACTGAGTACTTTTTTTTTTCCAGTTGGAGTTTCACTCCATCGCCCAGGCTGGAGTACAGTGGCAAGCTCATGGTCACCCCAGCGTCAACCCACTGGGCTCCAGCGATCCTTCCGCCTCAGCCTTCCAAGTAGCTGGAATTACAGGCACATGCTACCATGCTCAGCTAATTTTTCTAATTTATTTATTGTAGAGATAAGGTCTCGCCAAGTTGCCCGGGGCCAGTCTCGAACTCATGGGCTCAGGCAATCCACTTGCCTCAGCCTCCCAAAGTGCTGGGATTACAGGCTGAGCCACCAAGCCCGGCCCTGAGTACTTTTTTTAATGGGTACTCCAGTTTCTTACATTTATTAAGAGTCCCACATCATTGTACAATAACACCACACTTCAAGAGGTTAAGTTGAAAGAAGAGGCTGGGAGACAAGTTGAGGGCCCTGTGTGCAATCATTGAGGCTGACTCAGAAGTAGGAAAACATTAAAACCATTTGGAACCACCTGAAAGGTCAGCACAGTTTGCACAAGATCTCTTAACAATACAAATGTTAACTTATCTACATTCCAGGAAAGAATCAAAGGCAAAACATAAAATTATTAGACGTTTTTTAAAACATGGCTTTGAGAATTTCATTCATTCAACAAGCGTTTATGACTGAGAGCTATTATGTGTCTGGTGCTGGCCTGCCTTGAGATATAAAATGGATGGTACAAAATCCCCACCCTCCAGGGCTGCTCACTCTACTGTGGGAGTCTGAGAACAGACAGGGGCTGAATAATACAGTTAAGGACAAGAAGAGCCCTTGTGCAAAGTGCTTGAGTCTAACTGTCCTGGGGGGTCAAGGTCTTTACAAAGGCTCCTGAGTTGAGACTTGAAGGATGAGTGAGGGGTTCTCGAAGCAGACAACAGGGGGAACGCGCAAAGACAGCAAAGAGTAAGCAAGAGAGCACAGCAGGGGAACTACCCCAGGCTGACATTTAGGTGGTGTGTAAAGAAGCTTCAAGAACAGTCAGGGCCAAGGCAGAAGGATTGCTTGAGACCAGGAGTTCAAGATCAGCCTAGGCAACATAATGAGATATCATCTCTATAAAAAAAAAATCAAAAAATTAGCGAGGTGAGATGGCACATGCCTGTAGTCCCAGCTACTTGGGAGGCTGAGGCGGGAGGATCACCTGAGCCCAAGAGGTTAAGGCTATAATGAACCGTGATTGTGCTACCTTACTCCCTGCATGACAGAGTGACACCCTGACTCAAAAAAAAAAAAAAACAGGGACCAGAAAATGACAAGCCTCTCAAGCCATTTGCAGGAACAGGAGCTCACCAGCCAATTAGATTTCTGTGAAAAAGGAATGAAGGTCCTAGAATGACACCCATGTGTCTGACTAGGCCCCTTGGAAGGTGGGGGCATCTGCCAGGCTCAGGAATACAGGAGAAAAAGGAGCAAGTCTGTGAGGGAAAATGAAGTTTGACTCTATCCTGCTCAACTTGAGGTGTCAACGGGATGAGGAATCTGGGTGGGGAAAGCCTACAGGCAGAAGTCTATTCAGAGGTGAGATTCAGGAACAAGTTTTAGGTTCCAGGTGTTTTAATAAACTGCCAATTATCATCATCCAGATTGGGCATGACCACACAAAATCCATGCAAAATTTTTAGTAACTCACAGTGACTCACATAAGTTGTTTCCTACAGAAGTAGAAGTCCTCTCACCCACAGTATGCTACACCTAGTTTCCACATACGGCCTTCAGTAAGGAAAGTGCAGGGCTTGGGGATTATAGTACCTACTGACATGGGGTCACAAACTTAACCTGACATCCAAATGCACAGGGAATCCACACTCTTTTATTTTTGTCTGTCATTAACCTTCCTTCATAAGCCCTACATGCTGATCATTGTGGGAAAAAAATAACTTTTTAAAGATTAAATGTCCAGGCTAGGTGTGGTGGCTCATGCTTGTAATCTTAGCACTTGAGGCGGCTGAGGCAGGAGGACTGCTTGAGCCCAGGGGTTAGAGACCAGCCTAAGCAGCATAGTGAGACCTCGTCTCTGTAAAAAATAGAAGTTAGCCATGTATGTTGGCATGCACCTGTAGTCCCAGCTACTCAGGAGGCTGAGGCAGAAGGATCGCCTGAGCCCAGGAGGTTGAGGCTACAGTAAGCCATCATTATAACACTGCACTCCAGTCTGGAGTGAGACCTTGTCTCTACAAAAGAAAAAAGATATGTCAGACGCACTGGCCCCTGCCTATAAACCCAGCACTTTGGGAGGCCAAGGCAGGAGGATCATGGGAGCCCAATGAGTTCAAGACTAGCCTGGGCAACACAGCAAGACCCTGTCAGGAAGGAAGGAAGAAAAGAAGGGAGGGGAGGGGAGAAAGAAAAGTTTAGCTGGGCATGGTGGTACATGCCTGTAGTCTTACCTACCTGGGAGACTGAGGTGGAAGGATCATCTGAGCCCAGGAGGTCAAGGCTGGTGAGCCATGTTGGGGCCACTGCACTCCAGCCTGGGTGACAAGAGTGAGACCCTGACTCTAAAGAAAAATAACAATAATTAAATGTCTGAACTGGTTTAAGCTAAGCAATCCCTTAGAAAAATTCTGGCCACTTAACTGGCATCTCCCTTCCTCTCTCTTCCCTCCTTAGGAAGTACAATCATACGGGAAGCAAGGGTGGCACTAACATGAGTTGGTGGCACTGAAGGTCCCCATGCTGGTTCTTGGATGTGTACTGGCCAGTGTCTGTTGGTCTCTGATGCAGTGCTTCTTTTTTTTTTTTTTGAGTTGTTGTTTCACTCCGTTGCCCAGGCTGGAGTGCAGTGGCATGCTCACAGCTACCCCAGGGTTGACCTGCTGGGCTCTGGGCGATCCTTCCACCTCAGCCTTCCAAGTAGCTGGAACTACAGACGTGTGCTACCATGCTCGGCTATTTTTTTTTTATTTTTTATTGTAGAGTCGAGGTCTCACCAAGTTGCCTGGGCTGGTCTCAAACCTGCAGGCTCAGGCAATCCACTCTCCTCGGTCTCCCAAAGTGCTGGGATTACAGGCTGAGCCACCAAGCCCGGCCGATGCAATGTTTCTTATGGTCTGGTTGCCAAGGGCCTTGCTCTGAAGTCCGTTCCATGGCTGATGCACTTGGGACCCTCTCCTGTAGCTAGGCTGCCCTGTAAGTGCTCCCAGGTCAACTGGCCCCACCTCCGCACCTCTGGAGTATACCTGTGACTCCACTCAGGGCCTGATTCAGGCATCCTGTGCTTGGGATTCAGCGCAGAGCAGAGATGTCTCCTGCCATTATGGCCATCTCTTCTTGCCACTTGTGGGTCCTGTGCGTGGCATACCAGAACCAGTGGTGGCAGCCAAACCTGAAAACCTTCATTCCACAGTCCTCACTGTGCTGTCCAGTAAATGTAGTTATGCCCAGGAAGAGGCAGGGCAACCTGAGATCATCTGCCCCACACAAAGTGTGAGACAGCAACTGCTCCCCGCCTTCTGGTTCTCACTCATCCAACACACAAAAAAATTTAAAAATGAGTCAGGTGTGGTAGCACAGTCTTGTAGTTCCAGCTACTTGAAAGGCTGAGGCAGAAAGATCCCCTGAGCCCAGCAGGTCGAAGCTGCAGTGGCTGTGAGCATGCCACTGTACTCTAGCCTAAGCAACAGAGTGAGACTCCAACTCAAAATCATCATCATCATCTTCATCGTCATCGTCATCAACCCACCCGGCGCAATGGCTCACACCTGTAATCCCAGCACTTTGGAAGGCCAAGACAGGAGGACTACTTGAGCCCAGGAGTTCAAGACCATTCTGGGCAACGTAGCAAGACCTTGTCTCTAAGAAACATTTTTTTTAAAGTAGCTGGACATGGTGGCATATCCCAATAGTCTCAGCTATTTGGGAGACTGAGGTCGGAGAATCGCCTAAGCCCAGAAGGTCGAGGCTGTGGTAAGCCATGAACATGCCACTGCACTCCAACCCGGGTCACATAGACCCCAACTCAAAATCACCATCATCATCATCACCATCTTATTCTGCATGTCAAAAGTTAAATATTTTCTTTCTCTCTGACTGACTTCTTCTCAACCCACACACCCTCCCCAGCAGATGGATGCCTCCTATAAACTAGAGCAAATATTTTGTATGGTAAAGGCAAAAGACAGGAAGCACACTAATAATTTTCCAAAGATGACCTCTGTTATGTCCACATATATACTACAGCATCATCAGGACAGGCAAGTTCCTTACAATGCAATCACAACACAATGCACATAGACACACACATGTGCCCCCAAAATGCTTTTTGCCTTTGAATATATTACTACTAAAAGTCTTATTCTTTTATTCCTTGATGTTTTCCTTTTTTTTTTTTTTGAGTTGGAGTCTCACTCTGTCACCCAGACTGGAGTGCAGTGGCCACTCCCGGCCACCGCAGCCTCGACCTGCTGGGCTCTGGCGATCCCTCCACCTCAGCTTTCCAAGTAGCTGGAACTACAGGCACGCGCTATCACACCCAGCTGATTTTTTGATTTATTGTAGAGATGAGGTCTCGCCAAGTTGCCCAGGCGGGTCTCGAACCCGCAGCCTCAGGCAATCAACTCACCTCAGCCTCCCAAAGCGCAGGATTACAGGCTGAGCCACCAAGCCCGGCCTTTGATGTTTTCTTATAAATCATCGACTTTGATTAATAAAGCTCTGGAATGTTTTAATTATTTTCTTACTTTTATTATGAAATAATAGAAAAATCTAAGGGACTACTCTTAGAAAAATGTTGCAATTTTCTATAAATGACCAACAGAGGCCTTAAGCGATGTATCTAATTTGTAACAGGCAAGGCACCATTACTAAGCAGTCCTTGTTGAATACTTAATACCACCTGGCATTCATGTATAGCCAGTGTTTCATTGGCCATTGCCTTCACTTGTTATTCCAGGACCTCAGGGCTTGGCTACCTTTCACCTTCTCCACATACTTCCAGAATTCCAGAGGTGTCACACAAGAACACAATGGGTTCAGAGTGATCCCGCAGCATGCTTGCTTGGTTTTATGTTTTTTCCTGCCCTGGACCCTGACTGTTGCATGTCTCCACATCCTCCAGGCCGGCTGACACTGCCAGTCACCACCAACTCCTACACACTCCAGTCTCCTACCATCATGATTGCTGAATACCAGTGCCTCAATGGGCTAAATTAGCTTAGTGGGTTAGAAGGCTTCTCTCCATGTTTTGGGGTTATACTTTGTTAGAGAAATACTATAAGCCATGCTACTACTTGTACCTAAATGTTTCACAGAGCTTGTATGAAACAGCTCTTTCTGTTTCTCATACATGGCATCCTGGACTCACAGATATAAGTCCATGTGGGGGGGCCAAACGGAGAGCCAGATCTGTGTGGCAGAGTCACACTCCCAAGAAACATCATTTTCTCTCCAGAGACCAAGGCTGTGTTTCTGGGCCACTCTGGTCTATCTGACTCTTCTCTTAAAATGAGTTTCATTCCAGGTCTCTTAGTGACTCAGGCAAGTAGAGTTTTGTGGGCCTATCTTACATTGCCAGACATTCCCAAAGACATCTGAACCCAACAACACATACAGCTGAGGCTGAAGGTGGTATCTCTGCTATATACTCTTTTTTTCTTTCCAATCTAATAAGATGATAAATAGAGACTGCAAAGTTTGAGGTATTGCTGAAATGCTTGCAAGTCCATTAGTCCTTGCTCTGAACTTAACAAAAACAAGAACTCTTTCAAGAAGCTGTGGTCTCTGGGGGCTAACTCACTAAACTAAAAGATAAAGATGATCAAAGGAGATGAAATGTATTATCCTTAAACTCGTATCAGGTCCTCTTAAAGATAAGTCCAGATTCAGTGAACAAAAGAAAGTGGATTTCTTATACCTCCCTTCTGCATTGCTCTGAGTGGATCCAGCCCCCATTAGAGGCCACAGTATCAGGGATGATTTTAAGTCACTTCCATTTAAAAAATGAAGTGGGGAGCAATTTGGAAAATACCTTCATTATGATTTCAAGTGGTCTTCTTTATATTCTTTATACATTTTAGTAAAAAAGATGTTTCCTTTGGACTCCAATTCCAAAGCTTTATTGGACACACAAGAAAAATCCAAATCAATCGTTGATCATCTTATAGCCTTTAAATCTTCTATTACAAAATTAGAAGGGAAAATCCTTCCAAGCTCTTTCCATAACAGACAGATGTCTACCCTGTGTTGAACAGCCTCATATCAGAGTTGAAACAAGATGTCTACTTTGAATCAGGCACTAAACACCACCAGCAAGCATGCTTTATTTAACACACAATGAAGGCTGACTTAAATTTTCTTAACCTTATTTTTCTGTTATTTTAGGAAGCAGTAGTAGTCATCTGACAGTCAAATGGAAAATATTTAAAGGAATGAAGAAAACCCAAAGCAGTGTTCCCAAAAGTAGGAAGAGCACATGCAGTGAAAGTGATTGGTAGGACCCAGGAAGACCATCAAAATTTCCTTTGTTACACTAGAAGGAGGCTATGCTTCAGAGAAAAAGTTTCCTGGTCATTCTCCAAAGAGGCAGAGATCAGGGCTCCTGAACAACTGTGGGACTCAGCCACAAAATGTATATGTAATTATGCCCATAATTCGTTATGAGGTTGGAGGATGCAAATAAAAAGTAAGAAGTGTTATCAAGTAATCCCAAAATGGAGAGACAGTGGCCACTACTATCCTTTGAAGTCGGGTTCTTCAAAACTTTCAAATATTTTATCGAGAAGAACACAGACCAAACTGTGATGATATCTGGGTGGTGGGAATTACAGAGGACTTTCACTTTATAAGTTTCATGTTTGTACTATTTGAAGGTCTAACAATGAGTATGCATTACTCTTGTAATCAAAAACAGAAAGTGGCCAGACACAGTGTGGCTCACGTCTGTAATTCCAGCACTTTAGGAGGCAGAGGAGAAAGGACTTTCTGAACCCAGGGGTTTGAGAACAGCCTGGGCAACTTGGCGAGACCTTGTCTCCACAATAAACAAAAAATTAGTCAGGCGTGGCAGCACACGCCAGTAGTTCCAACTACTTGGAAGGTGGAAGGATCTCCTGAGCCCAGCAGGTCGAGACGGCGGTGGCCATGAGCATGCCACTGCTCTCCAGCATGGGCGAAAGAGTGAGACTCCAACTCAAAAAAAAAAAAATATATATATATATATATATGTTTTAAATATTTTTTTGAAAAGTACATTGACATTTTCAAAAAATAAAATTATGGACAAGTAAAACTTTACCTCTGAACATGTGATAAAATTTCCCAAAATCTGAGAAAATGGTTCCTTCTACTCTCTTCCCAAAAAATAAGTGATCTGTTTGCAGTGATCACATGAGTCAAGAATATTACTATATCAGTACACTGTATAGTTCCACAAAAAGCTCCAGCTTTTGAGGGGAGCTGATGATTCACTCAATCAATGAGCATGAATTAGAGGAGAGAACCAGCAGGGAGGGATGATGGCAGGAAACAATGTTTTACTCATCCATTCCTTCACCTTTCACAGGAAGTCAGTCACCATTTTCTGCCCATTTTCCTCTGAAACATGTCTTCCCCCTTTTTTTTTCTGATCCCTCTGTCACTCCAGGTCTTTATTCCTTACACCAAATTACTTGAAATGCTATTTTATTTTATTATTTTATTTTATTTTTGAAAGCAAGATTTATTGAGAGGACAGAAAAGTTCCCACAGTGGGAGGGGACCAAAGGGGTTGCCCTATTTTTATTTTTTTAAAGACTGGGCTTTGCTATGTTCCTCGGGCCAGACTCAAACTCCTGGGTTCAAGCAATCCTCCTGCCTCGGCCTCCCAAGTAGCTGGGACTACAGGTGGGCACCACCATGCCCAGCACCAGCTCTCCTCCTTTGACTCCATTTTGCATACTACTGTCTGACTCACCTTCCAAAACTGCCACCTTTTTCATACCACTTTCTGGCTTATGATAAAAATCCTGGGCCCTTTGTAATCTGGTCCTATCCAATCAGTTTATTTCTCACTACTCGCCTGCATATGCCTCTGCTCGAGACAGCACTGTTATCTCCCCATCCCTGGCTCCTCTAGTCTTAGTCAGGTACTATTATTATCCTACTTTTAAAAAGAAGGAAATTGAGGCTTAGAGAGATTAAATGACCAATTTTAAATGCCCTAGCCAGTAAATAGGAAAGGCAAGATTCAAATCTAGATCTGACTCACAGCCCATCACAGAAGGAGATAAAAGGGAGAAAGCTTACAGGAGGCATCAAGAATTTATCCTTCACCAGACAGCTGTTCCAGCCTCTCCACACTCTCAACCTCATGCCTGCTGAAATGAGTTTTCAAAATGCTGCCTCATTTTAGGAACCTCTTCAGACTCTGACATACCATGTAAACTGAGTAATGTTCCATGGCAGGCATAAATAACTCTTAAGTGACAATAAACAAAGCAGGTGACAGTGAGAAAGTGACAGAACTAACAACTTATTGAGCAGCTGCTATATTTCAAGCAGGTAATATATTTACCAAGAACCTCAGGTTCACAAAAATGTCACCAATTGCCTGGTGTTTCTGTTATCTATTGCTGTGTAACAAATTACCCAAAACTTAGTGACTTAAAACAGCAATAATGATGTATTGCTTCACAGGATTTTATAACCTGGGCTGGGCTCAGTCGAGCAGTTCTTCTGCTCCTCGTGATGTCTACTAAGGCTGGGATATCCACAATGACTTTTTCACTCAAATTTCTGGCACCTTGGCTGAAATGAATGGAACAGCTTGGGAAGGCCAGGCATTCCTCTCTTTTTCCATGTGGTCTTTCCTGCAAAGCACCCAGCTTTCTCTACATGATGACTCAGAGTTCCATGAGTGAGTATTCCAAGAGAACAAACAGCCATGTGGGAACATTACTCAAGTCTCTGTTTGCATCACACTTGCTAACATCTTATTGGCTGAAGCAAGTTACATGCCCAACCTCAGAGTCAATTTTGGAGATGACTCCAGGGTATGAATGCTGGAGGATCATGATTCTTTGGGGGCTACCACACTGGATAATGGCAAGCAGGTATGACTTGGGCTAAGACCACCTCCTGGTACCATAGAGGATATTATATGGGATCTATATTTATTATTTGTCTATAGTCTATCTCCCCTGGCAGGACCATAAGTTCAAAGAGAACAAGAACTTTGTTTTGTTTACTTCTATACATAACTAGTGCTTAACACAGTGGCATAGAGTTAGTGCCCAATAAATATCTGTTAAGCAAATATCAAGAAAAACTTAGCCAGGTACAGTGGCTCACATCTGTAATCCCAGCATTCTGGGAGGCAGAGACGAGAGGATTGCCTGAGTCCAGGAGTTCAAGACCAGCATGG
>CAUYQG010197547.1:0-25920 GCA_963574415.1 Tarsius wallacei | reverse complement strand
CCGGGCTTGGTGGCTCAGCCTGTAATCCCGCGCCTTGGGAGGCTGAGGTGAGTGGATTGCCTGAGCCCGCGGGTTCGAGACCTGCCTGGGCAGGCGAAACCTCATCTCTACAATAAATCGAAAAAATTAGCCGGGCGTGGTAGCGCACACCTGTAGTTCCGGCTACTCGAAAGGCTGAGATGGAAGGATCGCCGGAGCCCAGCAGGTCGTGGCTGCGGTGGCCGGGAACGGCCACTGCACTCCAGTCGGGGCGACGGAGTGAGACGCCAACTCAAAAAAAAAAAAAAGAGAAAGAAAAGAAAAAAGAATCATGCAGGCCAAGAGTAAGTCCAACCATACCCCTCCTACACTAAAATAATAATAATAATAATAAAATAATAAAACCAGTGGTTCCCCACTGCCTTCTAAATCAAGTATAAAACTCTTTAGATCTACAGTAGGACCCTGCTCTTGAATTCAGTCTCCCTGTGTTACCTTCATGCCCTATGCAAATGGATCCTCTTACAATATCCAATACCTTTCCCATTGTGAAACCGATTTTTTTCCCCTTCCTTTTTGCCTCTGTATTGGTCAGAATCTGACCCGACCTTTGACACTAAGCTCAATGCCACCTGCTCCAAGAAGTCTTCATTATTCTCTTGCATTGGAAACTCACTCTCTCATTTAAATAGAAACAGACCTAGGTCTACCCCTCTTTCACCCCCCAAACCATGGAACCATACACAGACATACTGCCTGCGACATCACCCCACAAACAAACAAAAACAAACTTTAAAAAAAGCCACTGCACCAAAGCTGACTTTAGGATCTTAATTCCACCTCTCCCCTCACCCTCACCATCCCCCCACCAATCTTAAAAAAGGTTTTATCCAGGCCTCAGAGACATTTAAGATTTTAAAATATAAAGTCAGGTCATGAGTGTGCATAATTCTGTGGTAAGTTCCCATCCATTGCATATTCACTGTGGATAGAAACTAAAACTTAACCAGTTAACTTTATTTATACTCTGGATGGAGACTTCTCTTTTAATAAAGCAGAATCCGTTAAGGATTATAAACAAACAGTGTTTTATGAACTAAAACTGCAGTGCACTAGTCACCCAAGGGCAGAAACTGGGCTCTGGGTGGCTCAGCCAGCTATAAAGAAAGATAAGGCCCCGTCAGGCAGGGGCTTGGGCAGAGTAATTGCCGGCTCCCTAATCAGTTTCCCCCCCTCTTCCTCCAGGCCCACAAATCAGTTGGGCGTTGGGTCACTGCCCACTGGATTCAACCCAGAGACAGAGAGAAATAGCAAAGCAGTTCATTAGCTCCAAGACAGAGTAGAAACTGGGACTCCTGGAACATCCAGGTTCCAAGTCAAACTTTGGTACGCCAATCCTGGTGCTTGCAGGATGGCCGAGTAGGGTCAGTGGCAGCAGCAGGGCAAGCCTATACTGCACTCTGGATATGGGCCCTAACTGGGGGAATTTCACGAATGCCCATGACTCTGCTCACAACTCCCAATCTCTACAGCAGAACCTGCTCCCCTCCCCACACTTACTCCTCATTCCAACCACTCCATGGGGGTTGCCAACTGCCCCAGCTCAGGTCCTGGGCTACAGTAATTGGTACACACGATGGTTACATGTTCTAAGCTGACTCAGAGCCCACAGCGAGGACTGTTCAAATTGGAGCTGGAAGAGAATGTCTCTTTCCAGGTTGGTCAATGGATGGAAGAATATGTTTTTGCGGTTGCCAGAGACCACATTTCTTGCTATGTGAAAGAAGCCTGTCTGCCCCAGGGAGAATGACACTGAGACAAAAAGGAAGCAGAGAGGAAAGGAGTCCTAATAACCAAAAGGTCCCCATTTTTGTTTAAGTTGTGTCTCTACCTGTTTCCCCCAGAGCCGTTATTAATGCCATCTTCAGTTGAAAAGCAGACTACAGGCATGCAGTAAACAGAGTATCATTTATTGAGCACCTACTAGGTGTCAGACATTGGACCATGCCATTTAGTAATAATAATGTGATTATTGTTTTTACTATTTATTGAAGATATATTGTTTGCTAAAGCCTTTCCATGGCGTATGTCCTTTAACTCAAAGAACACCAACAACCTCACCTTCCTGTAGTAGATGTAGACACTGAATTTTATTTTTTTTAATTAAAAAAATTTCTTTTTTAGTTGGAGTCTCACTCTCTCACTCTGTTGCCCAGGCTGGAGTGCAGTGGCACACTCATGGCCACCCTAGCGTCGACCTGCTGGGCTCTGGCAATCCTTCCGCCTCAGCCTTCCAAGTAGCTGGAACTATAGGCACGTGCTACCATACCCGTCTAATTTTTTTTTTTTTTTTGACTTATTGTAGAGACAAGGTCTCGCCAAATTGCCCAGGCTGGTCTCGAACCCATAGGCTTAGGCAATTCACTCATCTCGGCCTCCCAAAGTGCTGGGATTAAAGGTTGAGCTACCAAGCCCAGCCTTAACACTGGTTTTTAAAAAGGTTAAATACGTTTGTCAAGATTGTGTGGCCAGTGATTAGCACAGCCAGTACAGACACTGAATCTGAAGCCAAAGCCCATGCCCTAACCCTCGTACGACATTGCTGCAGTGTGGTTTCAAGTTTGTTTGCATAAACAATATGCCTGTACATGTGTGTGGGAGACAGAAACTAAGAGAGTGCTCACCAAAGGCAGACTCACACAGATCCGGGGTAAAAAATGCAGAAATCGTACAGAAATATCAAAGGAGAAGTCCTGTGATCTCACGCTGCCAGCATTAAGCAGTGCCATGAATTTGAAGACTATGGCTCCAGCTGTGACTCTCTACCACAGGAGAAACCCAAGTGCATGACAGGATCTCAGTAAATACTGTGTGCTGATAATATGGTCGCAAAGCCAGGCTCTTATTTCATCCTCCCAGCCTCTCTGTGGTACAGATGAGAGAAGGGAATGCCATTTTTATTCTATGGATGGGAGAAGTGAGGGCTGCTGCTCTATCCCTGCTTCTCATGATCTTGTGACACTCACCCCCTCCAGCTCCGTGGTATTTTCTATTCTCTGAAGGTGTCACACCCACTCCTGTCTCTGGGTCTTTGAACAGGCCCTTCCCTGGGATCAGAATACTCCTTCCCTACCATGTTTACCTTGCTGAGTTCCACTCCTGATCTCAAGTCCCTCTCTTGGGGCCATCTTTCCTGACTACTTTGGCAGCCTCCATGTTATGCTCCCACAGTGTCCACACTTTGCCTTCTTGGCTGGTTTCACTGCTTCTAAATACTTACTTGGGTTATTGTTTCATTAACATCCAGCTCTCCCACCTGACTCCAAAATCCTAAAGGCATGGAACGTGTTTGTTTTGCTCATCATTTCATCCCAAGAGTCTAGCACTGTGTCTAGCATGTTCTCAACAAACTTTTGATGACTGGTAAATGAATGAAGGAAAATGTGTCTAGAATGACACCGAGCTAAAAAGTGCCCCTAACATGTAGAATCCTAAGGAGGGGTCTGGTCTCTTTGAGAAGCCATGGTCATCACCCAAGGCCCCAGGCCACTGAGCTTGGCCCAAGACTTCTGGTAAATTTCTATGACAGGAGCATGCCCACTGGCCAAGACCTCGAACCAAAGGTCTGTAAGATGCAAAGTCCCATAACCTGGGCAGAAAAAAGACGGGCTTTGTCTCACAGCCTACTCTGCAATAGCAGAGGCAGTTGTGAATTGAGAAAAGAAAAAAACAAGAAGGAAAATGTGGCCTGCCCGAGACGCAAGCTCCTTCCCTCCCTCCTCCCTAAATCTGCCAGGGAGCACCTTTTGCATCCAGCCTGATTATGTTTAACCATGGGCCTTTTGTTCTGGCCTTATAATTACCGCCTTTTAAAACGAAGTCACAAAATTAATTGCCCCTTAATGAAGTAGGGTAGCAATTAAGGGCAGCGAACCTTGTGAGGAGGGAGAAACACACATTTGTTTGAGGGGGATCATCAGGAGTCCGACTTTGGAGGCATTGTCATCACGGTTGTAATTATTTTCCAAGGCTGCGTGACACCTCTTTAGACCCGACCACAACTGCCAGGCTCTGGAGAAACCCATTGTTTCTTCAGAGTTAATTAGAGTCCAATTTGGAGCTTCCTGTCTCATGGACTGGAGAGGAAACACGATTTATTATTGCCCGATGCCTACTAGGTCTGCTGAGGACAAGGGGCCTTTCCAGGGAAGCTGTGGCAGGGCATGTCAGCTTCTCCCCACGTCACAGCTGCTCCTGAGGTACAGATGTGCAGATGATGGAGAAGCCCGAGGCTGCCAGCAAGGCCCACAGACCTCCACCTAATGAAGCTCTCCATGTGAAAGGAAGACACGTATGTCATTAGCCTTCTAGTAACACAGCTACAATTAAGCTCTTCATAGCCATGGACTGGGCCACATTCACTGGGCTCCTGGTCACCTTTTAGCAGAGCTAATGACCTTGGATGCCTGAGAGACAGAGGGAGACGCATTGTATGGATAAACCTGCATACTCTTAGATAGTCTGTTCCTGCCAGCTTCTGGGCTCTGGAATAATGCTCCAGTCTCAAAGCTGAAGATGACAATATATCAACATCAACAATATGATAATAGCCAACACATACCGAGGACCTACTACACGCCAGGCACTTTTCATTCTTACCAGAACCTTGTGAGGAATGTACGATCACTCCATTGTATGGCACAGAAGAAACTGAGGCACAGAGAAGTTGAGTCACTCCTCCAAGGACACGCAGTCCATAAATGGCAGAACTAGAACACAAACCCAGGCCTGTCTGGCTGTAGGGCGTTTGCTCTTAACCATAAAACACGTCCCCTCTCAAGCAGTGGCTGGTGATACTGCAACATAACAACGGTGTAGTGTGTGGCCCACCATCCTGCTCACTAAAGACAGTGGCCCTGGCAGTTCCTGATGCCTCCCAGGATTCTGTCAGCTGCAGGACTTCCATTGCTCATTTCCCCTGTTTCTGGTTGGATGACAACGGCTTGAGGTTCAAGGCTCTTCACAAACCAGCTGCCATCCCTCCTGCCCTTCTCTGTTGCCCACCTGCTTGAATCCCACAGCTCCCGCTGCCTCCTCCACCATGTGCATACCTCTTGCCAGCTGGGATGCCCCATGCTGCTCTAAGTTCTTGCAAACCCAAGTGGCATACTCCTAACTGGCACCCGTGCCAAACACCCAGTACATGGAACCTCCTTCCTTCTCGAAACCAATGTAACCTGAGTGTTTTTAGCCCTTACCTTGCACACAAACTTGCCTAGTTGATATCTACATACATGTTTCCTTCCCCCTCCTCCTCCTCCTCCTCCTCCTCCTCCTCCTTCTGAGTCGGGGTCTCATTCTGATGCCCAGGCTGGAGTACAGTGGCAAAATCACAGCTCACCTCAGCCTCGATCTCCTGGGCTCAGCAATCCTTTCACATCAGCCTCCAGAGTAGCTGGGACCACAGGCTTGCTACCATGACCGGGTATTTTTTTTTTTTTGTAGAGACAAGATATCATTATGTTGCCTAGGCTGGTCTTGAACTCTTGGGCTCAAGCAATCCTCCCATCTCCGCCTCCCTGGGACTGCAGGCGTGAGTCACCAAGCCCAGCTACATATATATTTAAGTGCATAGTAATGGTCCACTATCTTTTTATGCAGCAGAGTCCCAGAGCTGCCACTTACTAGCTATGTGACCTTGGGCAAGTGGCCTCACTTCTTTGTGCCTTAGTTTCCTTGTCTGTAGAATGGAGACAATGATTGTGCCTATCTCACAGAATGGTTTGCAAATAGTATAGGAAAACTAACTACGTTATCCCGGAGTCTGGCTCCTAGTAAGAGCTTAATAAATGTGAACTGCTATTATCTGCCATACTGGATGGCAGCTCCTGAAGGATGCAACCATATCTGATACTCACGTGCAGCCCTTCAGTGGGCCCAGCACAGGGCAGTTTC
This sequence comes from Tarsius wallacei, assembly GCA_963574415.1. NCBI lineage: Eukaryota > Metazoa > Chordata > Mammalia > Primates > Tarsiidae > Tarsius > Tarsius wallacei. Next base: position 19,986 of record CAUYQG010197547.1, on the reverse strand, counting down.
CACAGCTAGACTTACCTACAGATAGACATGCCTTTCAACAAATTTGTTTTAACCACCCATCACAGAAAAATGTCAGAGGGTCTAGCACACAGTAGGCCTTTGAAAAACATTTGTGGAATTATAACATAAATGAATTTTTTTTTTGAGTTGGAGTCTCACTCTGTCACCCAGGCTGGAGTGCAGTGGCACACTCACAGCCACCGCGTCCTTGACCAGTGATCCTTCTTCTTCAGCCTTCCAAGTAGCCAGAATTACAGGCATGTGCTACTACACATGACTAATTTTTTGTTTATTGTAGAGTCAGGGGTCTCACCAAGTTGCCCAGGCTGGTCTCAAACCTGTGGGCTCAGGCAATCCACTTGTCGTGGCCTCCCAAAGTGCTGGGATTACAGGCTGAGCCACTGGGCCTGCCCTAGAAATGAATATTTGATGGTATTTTGTACATTGCATAGCACTATCCACAGCTGGGTGGTTTTATTAAATTTTTTAGTATTACTAGTATTGGCGTGCAAGTGTTTGCCCCTTATGGACTAGTCTGAGGGTTCCTGGCTCTCTAGTTTAGCCTAGTACCTTTTTCTCTAGCCCAGCTTTGGAGGGACAGGATGTGCATGTGAAGGGACCAGGGCTTCCTGCTTCTTAGCAGAGGCTGTCTTGTGCAGCCTGCCCCAAATATCGAACATCCCTGGGCCTTGGGTGTTCAAAAACTGGAGTCTTACTGACGCTGACTCACTCTACCTACTGCCATGCAAGCTGAGCTGTGCACCTTTCCCATTGTCTTTATGCCCTCTTTGCCCCCCACAAGGCTCGTGCCCTGTAACCCTGAAGCCAAAAGAAAGCCCCCTATCCTTCTTAGAGAAAGCTTCCAAGTGTATATATCTATTTTTTCAGGTGAGGGAGAGACAGGACGATGTGTGGGTCAGCAGCTTTGGAGGTCAAACACGGATGCCCCAGGTTCCAGTACGAAGTCCTGTAGCTCTGAGCTCCAGGCCTCCCAGAGTCACCCAGGCCTTGGTCACCATTACTGCATATGTTCAGGGTCAGAACTGTTCACGTTTGTTTTGATGCCACTGGAAAACCTCCATGGGTTTTGACAAATAGGGCTGGTCCCAGCAGCCAATGCTGGGCCCGTATTTAACCAATTTAACATTGCAAAACGCTCCAACTGTACACATGCATGGGCTGCTGCTCAGAGCCTCTTTTTAAAAGGCCGGAGAGGAAATAAAAATGAATGATGACAAAATGTCCACACGGGTAGAAAAACAGAATAGCCTGAAAGCTCCAGGCCAGGAACTGACACGATTTAATTAACTATTTGGAATAAACATGTTTGGTACGGCTAGCAGAGCTATTTGTTTGCCTTCACAAAATAATACTCTTAATAAGTCTGAGATTAAACCTTCTAGAGATTAATTAAATGCAGCACCTTGACTTGAAATGTTAGGAATGGCCAAGCAGGCATAATATTTTCTTTGCACATTGTTTGGTGTCTGTTGTCTTGCATAAACAGTTCCCAACCTCTCTTGTGTGTTGGATAAAGACTGGTACTAATTGTGATCTGGCATTGGTGCTCAATAGAAAATGCATATTTCTTAAATAGTCAAATACATGCTTAACAAGGAAATAGAGTGGATAAAATGTACACTGTAACAGTCGTGGAGCTGACATGATTATATCCTGGAAGCCAGAGGTTGCCCTCCAAGACAGATCAGTAATGTTTGTGACCAACAGTGTCAAATAAGCAAAATAAAATAATCATAGTACCTGCCATTTTATTGAACAAATGATTATATTCCAGACATTGTGCTTACTGTACCTCTACTACGCACAGAAGTCCTTTAAAGGAGTATCATTATTCCCATTTTATAGAGGAGAAAACTGAGGCTGAGAAAGTTTACATGATCTGCCGAAATCTACAGCATTACTAAGTGGAGCAAGCTGGGATTTAAAGCGAGGTCTCCTTGACTCTAAAGTCCATGGTCACCAGCCACCCAGCCTCCTAAAAAAGAAGAAACAGTCTGGGAAACTAATTGCATGACAAATTAAGAGGAAATGACACTCATAGTTTTTATTTGATTGCTTATAGAATGGCATTTTGTAGTCAATGATTGTTTGGGGATAAAATAATTGTAAATGGTCTTGTTAGGAAAAAAAAAGATACAGCCTAACCTTACGAGCGACTACAGCGCGGGCTTTTTTTCTTCTTGTGGTTAAGCCTCCTTGATTAATTCCAGCTCCCAAATTCTGTTGTTTCTGTCATCTGCGTCGCAGCCAGGCTCTTCAGCCTCTAAGGGTTCTGCAGTTACTGACTTTTGACTTTTTCAAATCCATCAGACCCAGACCCCAGAGACCCCTGGTGCACCCCCTAGTGGCTGACAGCACAAGTCTGAGAATTAAAGAAACTGGGAGGGGAAAGGGACCGCCATTTAACTACTTTTGTGTTCTCCCATCTAAGAGAAGAGGGACAGATCGTCTCATGTTGAACAACTTGAAAGACCACGGGCATGAACAATACAAAATTGTTTTAAAAACCTGGTTATGTATGCAATGGTGTCCTGAGCTAGAAAGGTCTTGGAGCATACCCGTAACAATCCAATTCCAATACATGCTTCTTTCCCGAGTCAGGAGTGATCAATGTTGGATAGTCCCATTCCAGGAGGAATCTGAGCTGTAGGCACAGTAGATATGACTGGGTGTTGGACACCCACAGTAGGCTGGATGAGACTTCCTACTTTTGCTGATCTAGTCAACACCAGAGACACTCAATCACCCAGGCTGGAATGCAGTGATGTGATCATGGTTCAATGCATCCTCGAATGCCTGGACTCAAGTGATCCTCCTGCCTCAGTCTCCTGAGTAAGCTGGGACTACAGGTAGACCCACCACATCCTGCTAATTTGTTTTTATTTTTTTGTAGAGACAGGTTCTTGCTATGTTGCTCAAGCTGGTCTGAAACTCCTGGCCTCAAGTGATCCTTCCGCCTTGGTCTCCCAAAGTACTAGTATTACAGGCATGAGCCACCATGCCAGCCACATATCTCATTTAGTTCTCATTTTATCATTCCTCTTTTACAGATGAAGACACTGAGGCTCTAGCAGATAAAATAACTTGTCCAGGTCTGTGCAGTCAGCATGTGGCATTCTAATCCTGGCAGTTGGATGTCAAAACCAGGCTTTTCACCACTTCATTTTGATGTGCAATTGATAAGGCATACTTGATATGCCTTATGTAAGCAACAAATAAACAAATGATTGGTTTCTGTTTTATGAAAACCTCTGCAAATTAGCACAGGCTTTTTCTGATTCTGCCCCCTTCTCCTCAATATCCTGTTGTATTCAAGACCTCAAAGCTAATTATGATACCAGACGCTCTATGGCAGAGATAAGCATCAAAGTCCCCTGCCTTGTGTGCCTGCCATTAGGATCTCGCCCAGGCTGGGCCCACAAATGGCTGATGAGGCTAAATATAAAAGGAGATAAGGGTAAGGCTGGGAGGCTGTGCAGGTTCTCTGGGACATGCAGATGATACTTGGGTCTAAACAAAAGGCCAAATAGGGAAAACAGTCTCTGTCCCAGACAAGGAACACTTTCTCTTCCCCTACTTGACATGCACACGGATGTGTGCACACACATCCCTTCTCCGTCTCTCTTTCTGTCTGTCTCTGTCTCTGTCTCTCTCTCTCACACACACACATACACACACACACAAACATACACACCCCTACCTCACATAGGGATGTGTGGACTTTGAGTGGAGTAATGATGTCTATTTTAACCAATCTGGCCCATCTGTGCCTTATGGAGGCACCGAGGCGTAGGGGGTGAAAGGGCTGACCTAGGAATCACATAAACTGGCTCCTGCTCTGTGTCAATACCGAAGCATTGTGACCTTGAGTATGACTTTGAGCACAAACGGGGTCTTATCTACCTGTCTCCAAAAGATCTGAGGACACAGTTCAGTGTCCAGCCACCGCTCTATAAATTCCCTGTCATCCTTAAAGGACCTCCCTTCCATGTGACTTGGGAATCAGCAAACTAAACTCACGCCAGAGGTGCTGGAAACATCTACTGAAATTAGTCCACCAGCAATTTTGAAAGATCAAAACTCAAATCTTTCCTGTCCCCAAGAGAGGGCCCTAAGCTCTCTGCATCTGGACGTCCAGATGAGAGGGGCCCAGTAGGGGAAAAAAAATTCTAGCAGCACAACCTGGGATTGGTGGCCAGGTGGCAGGTCAAGAAGCAGGGCTGGAGCATGGGAGAGAAGTGTAAGGGACGCCAGGACCAATGCTTAAAACGGAAGCGGCGATCTCCCCTGCTCCCCACTGAGCAAGTGATCCCTGGCCTGGGCTTGGCTAACTCTCTCTCGGCACAGCAGGCAGCCATTTCATTAAATGCATCATTTGCAGCCCATGGCTGCCCGGGAGTGTATTTCCCTCCATCCTGCATGGTCCTGCTTTCCCTTTTATTGAGATCAAACCTCCTACCCTCATTTCTGAGACTTCCCTGAGCTTCGTCCACAACACCACTGGGACCGGGTTCTAATGGCCCATCACTCTGCAAGCACAGTTCTCCAAAGAGCTAACTTGCTTTGAAAGCCAGTCTGGAACAGCAGCTTTGGCAGGAAGAACCCAATGCTGGGACAGCCCTCTTGTCAGAGACCCAAACGAGCTTCCTTGAGAGCACAGAGTCTGAGCACCGGGAAAAGGCATGCTGGCCACATGCCGGTGTCTGTGTCACCTTTCTTGGGAACTTTACTTAGCCAGATGACAAGGCCATTTGCTACTAGCTTCCCAGGTTCATGATCAGAGCAAGCCAGAGAGCCCAGCCTTATAAAGTGCTCAGGTCTGCTCCTTTTAGTCCCTGAAGGGCTCGTCTTCCTCATGGAGTAAGTAGGCATGATGCTCAGTGGTCAGAAAAAGTTGAGAAAGAGGCAGAAGAGCAACATGGCTAAAGGTGTGGAGATGCCTAGATCTGGCTTCAAATCCTTCTCCTGGCTCCTACAAGCTGAGTGACCTTGTTCAACCATTCTGTGCCTTAGTTTCTCCATCTATGAAATGGGGATGATCAAATTACCTGTTTTAGGGTGTTGCTTGGAGAGCAAAGGAAATAAAGCATGTGCCACACTTAGCAGAAAATGAGATCTCAATACTTGTCATATTTATTATTAGTATTACTGAAAGGTCAGTAGATGAAGGGTTCCCCCTGGCCAGGCAACACTGGCCCAAGAGAGGACATGTGATTATTGTACAAAGAGCTCCTCGTTTGAAATCAGTGAGTCCTGGTTCACATGTCTGCTCTGTAACTTCCAGGACAATCACAGCACACGCAGACTGAAATTGGGTACAATTAACTATGTGCATTTGTCACAAAGAAGCAAAAGAAAGTCAACAACTGAAACCATTACCTGACACATCGCTCAGAAAGCAAATGCCACCAGTGAGCATGAAAACGGGGACCCATCCCTGCCAATCCCTGGATAATCACAACTCCTATAAATGTCTCGTGTGCAGCAGCTCAGCAATCTGAGTATTAGAAAAAATTCTTGTAAAAAAATCAAACAAGACCTCTAAATGCGAGTCATCTTTTGGCCAGTAGTTCACTGGAGAAACTGATTTCTTCTAGCTCTGGAGAGCAAAGTGCCTGGGCACAGTTCTTGGGAAATGACTTCCAGCATTTCTCAGGGTAATTTGGACTACACATACTTTCTTGTTTTATCTGTTGAAGGTAGGACCTGAGTGTCTGCTGCAGAGTTGTGTGGACATGTCACGTGAACCTCAAGATCCTTACCAAGTGGAAGACAACAGACTTGACCTGTGTACTCAGTGCTGTCAGCGACAGAAAATCCATCCATGCATTTTGAAAACCATACTCGTAAATACAAGGAATAATTATTCCTTCCCTGACACTGTGAGTGACCTAGTTTCAGGCTCAACAGAGAAAGTGGGGGGCTGTGATGGCAGCCACCCCTGCATGTCACATTCCCAGAGCATGAGAACAGGCACTCCCACCCCTACCCTAGGGAAGCAGTCAAAGGGGGCTTCCCCCAAATTAGGTATAGCCTGGTTTAGCTGTGAGCCATTCTCAGCTCCGTGGACTCCAGAAGGGTAGCACTTTCCCTTTTTCAGGTTAAAAGCATTCTAAAAATACCCTCACAAGGCTCTGATGTCCCCACAGCCATCCCTGCTCTGATTTCAATCCAGTTCACATTTCCTGTGGTGTGTGTCTGGATAAGACATCACTTTTGCTGATGTGGGCCAGGCTCAGAATGCACCACGAGATATTGACGAGTTGCCTCATATCAAGCCATGTCACCCATCCCTCACTCCATTTGGGCCCGGGGAGGGCAGGAAGACCCACTCCACCCCACGTATCCCTCTGCCGCTTGAGTCAGAAACCGTTCCCAGGATTTGGCAAAAGGACAAACAATGATTTTCTCTCCCCGAACAACCCTTGAAGTCTAAAACCTCCATATATGACTTTCAGACTTTACAAGGCAATGGAAACTATATTGGGCAGTTTACAGGTCCTTCTGCAGAATTCCCATTCTCTTGACAAATGTCATATCCTGTGAACTGTGGCAGCGGGCAGTGTTTTATCTGAGTGAGCAGTGAAGTGGTATGGCAAAAAAAAAAAAAAAAAAGCTGGTTTCTTATCTCCACTAACAGACTGTCATACGATATTCAGATATTTGGCTTTTTTTTTCTTTTTTAAACACCCAGGGTTGGATTTTTCTCTTTGGCTCTAGGACAAGCTGGGTGTCAGGTACAGGTGCTTGTGGTCTGCCTGAAGGGCATATCCCGAATCCACATGAGGAGTGTATCATCACTTGGGTAGAGGGGATCTTGGGGTTCCTGCCTTATGTGTTGGGGCTCTCCCATCATCAACACTACTTTGACTCTGGCTCTAACCCTCTCGTTTTAGCTCAACTTTTGCTGCAGTGCCCAGTCTTTCATTCCTTGAACTCTAGTTCTGGTTATTGGATACAGATGTGTTCCTTTGGCCTGACTCCATCAAGGTAAACTACTTGATACCTTAGTTCAGGTTCACTCTGAACCCCGCCCACCTAGCTAAAACCCTGACAGCTTCCCCTGATGCTGCCAGCCCTTCCAGACTTCTGAGTAACACAGACTATTATTGGCTTCTCCCTCACTTTGTTCTGCATTTGTTCTGTTCTCCTTCCCCACTTTTTTGAATTGGGTTCTCACTCTGTTGCCCAGACTGGAGAGCAGAGGCATGATTATCACTCACAGCAGTCTCAAACTCCTGGGCTCAGGTGACCGTCCCACATCAGTGTCCTGAGTAGCCAGGACTACAGGCACATGCCACCATGCCCAGCTAATTTTTTAATTTTTTGTGGAGACAAGGTCTTGATATGTTGCCCAGACTGGGCTTGAATCCCTGGGCTCAAGCGATCTTCCTACCTCAGTCTTCCAAAGTGATGGGATTACAGGTGTGAGCCACCACACCTGGCCAGCTTCTATTACTCCTAACTATACTTCCCCATGCTGCCAGCTCCTTGGCCACAACCTCCGTTCCCTGGGTTCTGCCTGTTGCCATCTTTCAAGTGGTCATGACTCCCTGCCCCTTTGTCTCGCCCTAGGGTTGTAGGTCCCGCCTGACTCAGCTCATTGCTGGGAACAGGGCAATGCTCAGGTGCATCCTGAGAGAAGAGAATGTTGAGCTAAGGGCATAGGCTCTGAATCAAATCCTAGCCCCAGAGCTTCACTGACTGTGCAGTGTTGAACATGATCCTCAATCATTCTGTGGCTCAGTTTCCTCACTGGTAAAGTCAAGATAGAGTCATGGAATTATTGAAGGAATTAAATTTGGTCATGAATCAAAGGATATAGCACAATGCTTGGTGCTTTTTAAGTGCACTATAAATCCCAGCTATTATATTAATTGTATGGTGTGGACATTCAGGAATTCTAAAACTTAGTTTGAAATCTGTGGCAAACTGAGAATGAGGATCAAAGAAAGCAAACACGATCAGCAGAACATTCTTCTTGAACGTTATAAGCTCATCAAGGCTTTTCCAAATTATCCTTCAAAGCAATCCCAGACCAAGCCATCTTTTGACTACATCTCATGGTAAAAAGAATGCTTTACTTAGGAACACTAACAGAAGGACTAAAAATCAGCTCTAAGAATCACACAGGATAACAAAGCTAAAGACAGCCATTTTGGCCAACCAGCTCCAACAAGACCTGGCTAAAGTAATGATAATGTGTACAAGCAGTTGCAGTTTTTGGTAACCTAGTGTCAGTGGCTAGTGTTTGAGCCAATCAACCCTGTGTCTAGGAGTCAGATAAGAGCTAATTTACCAAGCACAACCACATATATGTTTCGACAAAAGGACAATACACTCAAGTCTTCCCTATCAACATGCTCAGCTTTCAGAGGCTGCATTCCTACTCAGACAAAGCAAGACTGTTCCAAGCACTGTCAACACCATGGTGTCTGCAACTGATAGCGATCCCAGTCTTTCTCCTGGCCCCAGTCATGTTGACATAATGCACCATCATGCACAATTTGGATCTGAAATTAATTTATTGAAAACTCCACTGCCCCACAGGCTGCTAAAGGTGGAAACCTTTTGTCCTAGGTAAAATCAAAGCACTTGAAGCAAAAGGTCCCAAAGAAGAAGGATATCAATTCTAACACAGAGACAGGGCTGAGACTCAGAAAAGGTAGAAAAAAAACATGAACTGGAGTCTTCGCCTCACTGGAATGAGCCTGTACCTCTGGGGTAACTTGGAGAACTTGACTCTTTGGGGGAAACTCAAGGCAGAATCCTGGGACTTCTTCTTTCCTTTAAAATAAGGGTTTGCAGGTGGATCTAAGGCATAGCTCTCCAATTCTCCAAGTGACAGATGCAAATTGGCTTTGTCTTTTTGGAAGGCACAGAATTGGTCAAGAATTGGAAGAGAAGTTGCCTGTGCATCTTGGTTAGAAGTATCTCTTCAAAGTCATGAAATGCCCAGCCTTGTCTACAGCAGCATTTCCTACAAGATGCTTCTTCAGGACACCACTCCACACTCCACACTCCACACCACAATGGATCCATGACCAGGTACACTTGGAAGACGCCGCAGATTTACAAGGCACATCGGCCCAGTCATGTTTCACGAAAGGTCCCACAATAAAGTTATTTCCCTTATTTTAATCTAGTATTTCTCAAATGTGCTTCACCTTGGAAACCTATTGATTTACTAGTTTGTAGAACCTTCAGAAAACTTCTGGAGAATGTCAGGTTCACTTTTGTAAGCTGCCCAGTTCATTCTCCTGACTGGCAGAGGAAAAGCCAACAACTCTCATCCCAACTCAATCCCTTCTGACAAAGAGTGAAAAATCAACATGGTGGTAAAGGGATGTCTCTGGAAATATGTTTTCCTCTAAGACAGATGCCTCCCAGAAAGCCACAATGCATGTGCGTGTGTGCGCTCTGTCTCTCTCTCATACACACACACACACACACACACACACACACACACACACACACACACACTGCCAAGCTATATCCCTGTTAATAGCCCTTATGCCTCTAATTTTGGATGCCTTGATTGGTTTCCCAACCCGGATAGTTATTCTGACAAATGAGCTCTCAGCCTGTCAATCATCTTCCTGCTCCAGCAGCCTGGTCCTAGGATCAGCAGGGAGAAGCCATCCCTGGCTGTGGGGTGGGAAGGTGCTTCTGTGCCCATTTTCTGCCCCGTCATGGGCTGTTTCCTGCTCGAGGAAGGGGAGCCTGGGGGAGGGCATCATCTACCCCCTTACTGATGGGCACTTAGAAGGAGATTGAAAGATGAATTTGTATATGAACAAATGGCTCAGGTATATGACAGTAGCTCAGGTCTGCCCTGTCAGAACCATCAAGGTACCTGATGATATGCTTAAAAAGTCATCTTAGAGGACTTTCACTTCTGAAAAGATGTAGTAGACATAATTTTCCTTATTCATCCCACTAAGTTGAACTGAAAGCCCTGGGCATTAAATAAAACAAACACCAGAAAACTCTAAAAGGGGAAAGAAGAAGGCAGGCTGGCTAGGGACCTGGGAGCTGAGGAATGGCATGGCTGGTGATGGGTTCCCTGGGCTTGTTTTTTGCCTCATAAATTCCAGACCTGGCAGCTTAGTAAACAGAAACCTTTTAGACAACAACCACTCGATTCCAACACAGAGCACCACAGAAATATCTGCAGCCCCACCCCAACCAGCACTGGCTGAGTAGGGAGCCCAGACGAGGCACACCAAACCCCTGCCGGGATAGTATCGGAGAAGGCCAGGTAGGGAGCTGGGACTTTTATCTCTGCTGAGCGGTGATGAAATCCCTCCAAACAATGTCAGTGAAGAAGATGTGGGGAGGCTAAATTTCCATAGCCATCTGGGGGTAGGTAACAAGGTGCCCCTCCCAGTGACATAACCACCGGAGTGGTACCAGAGGAGTCCTAGGGAAAGTCAGTACTTTCACCATCGATCCGTGATAATTAGGCCACTCTCCCCACTTTCTACCCTGTGATGTTGGGGAGTCACCAGTAATAAGGCATGCTTGTCCCCCCAGTCAGATGGTATCAACAAATACCTAGTGAAGAGCTGAAAATCCCACACCCACACGACAGGAACAAAGAGACCCTCCCCCAGGTATCAGTGGACACCATGTGGGAAATCTGGACTTCCACTTCTACCTGGCAGAAATGAAGCAATGCCCCCCACCCATGCCAGAGCAATTTCAAAAGCCAACTAAAACAGAAGACTTAATAAGATCCAGAGTCTCATGATATAATATTCCAAGTACCCAGTTTCAACAGAAAACCACGCATCACGCTGTGAACAAGGAAAAATCATAACTTACAAGAGAGAAGACCATCAAAAGATGCCAACCCTGATTTAGATTTTAAAACAGTATGCTAAAAATGCTTTTGTGAACAATAAAGAACATGTTTGATACAAATGAATTACTAGACATTCTCAGGAAAGACGTAGAAGAAAAAAGAACCAAATGGAAATCTTGGAAATAAAAAACACAGTTACTCAATAAATGGGTTTCACAATGAAACTGAGGACAGAACAATAGAAATTACCCAATCTGAACAACAGAGAGAAAACAGAAATTTTTAATAAAACAAACAGAGCCTCAGAGATCTAGCATTTGTATCCTCAGATATCAAGAAGAAGAGGAGAAATAGGATGGAGCTAAAAACGTACTTGAATAATAATTGAAAATTTCCCAAATTTGGAAAAAGGCATAAGTCTACAGACTCAATAAGAGGAGCAGATTCCAAACAGGATAAACCCGAGGAAATTCATGCCAAGACACATCATAATCAAACTTCAGGAAAAAAAAAATCATGAAAGCACCAAGAGAGAAGAAACACTTCACCTACTTACCTACAGGGGAAAAAGAATCCAAATGACTGAAGATTTCTCACCACAAACCATAAAGTCCAGAAGGAAGTGACACAAATTTTTTCAAGGGCTGAAATAAAGGAACTGTCAACCCAGAATTCTACATCCAGCCAAAAATATCCTTCAGAATGAAGGGAAAATCAAGAAATTCTCAGATGAAAGGAAACTAAGAAAATTTGTCACTAGCAGACCTCCCCTAAAAGTGTGGCTAAAATAAATTATCTAAACAGAAGGAAAATGACAATTAAGAATATCAGGAAAAAGAAAGGACAATGGAAAGAGTAAAATATGGGTAAATATATTTCCTTCTTAAATTTTCTAAATTAGGTTTAGTGATTAAAGCAAAAATTATAACACTGTCTGGTATGGTTCTCATGTATGTAGAAGATGTATTTAAGACAATTATATTCTAAATGGGAGAGGGTAAAAGGACATAAAGGGAAGTAAAATTTCTACACCTCAGTGGAACTAGTAAATTGTCAACACCAATAAAATGTGATAGGTTATGTATATATAATGTAATACCTAGCAGTACCACTAAAAATGCTATACAGAAAGTGATACTGAGAAATGCATAAATGAATCAAAATGTAATTCTAAAAATTTAACGTAACCCATAAAAAGACAAAAAAAAAAAAAGAAAACAGAGAAACGAAAAAAGAACAAAATTAAAACAAAATGGTAGACTTAACATATAAATAATTACATTAAATGTAAATGGTCTAAACATACCAATTAAAAGACAGAGATTGGTAAACAACAACAACAAAAAATCCCTGACCTAACTGTATGCTAAATGCAATGTAAGAAAAAGTGTTATGTGACTACTCCCCCTTAAAAGGTAACTGGTACATGCTCTTTCTCATTTTTTTATTTTTCCTCCATTCTATCTCATGGAAAATGTATGCAGTAGGTGCCACTCCAACTTAGACTATTGGGATAAACCCACAACATGTGGATAATAGAACAAAAAGCTAAATCAACCTGGGTCTCTGAGGACTTAGTAGAGCAGAGCTGCTAAACCAACTCTTCCTATCTGTAGATTCTTAGGTCAGGAAAAAGAAAAAAAAGATCTCTACCTGGTTTAAACCTTGCTACCGTGAGGTTTTTCTATTCCTTGCAATTGAGCTTAATCCTCACTGATCCCAAAGAGTGATGCCTACTGAGGGCTACTACAAGTCTATCACTGCACCAAGCTGTTTATAGAGATTGTTTTAAGGAACTGAGGAGGAAGGTGCTACTATTATCCTCCTTTTATAATGATGAGAAAATTACTGCTCAGAGAAGTTAAGTGACTTGCTCAAGGTCACACATCACATCTGCCCAGTGCAAACCTGATTTGTCTACTTCTAAGGCCTAGGCTATTAACCTCATAGTAAAGTGTGAAACCCAGTGAAACCCCTAAGCAAAAAAAGATCTGTCCATTCCCATTAGCCTGGCCAAGAGGCTTCCTTCCACAGTCATATGGGACCATGATGAGTTCAGAGAAAGCATTTATTCATCAGGCATTTCTAAAGAGCTAGCCGAGATTCTTTCTGAATGTATCATCCTTTGGACATAATTAATCAATTAATTAATCAGTCCCCTCACTCACTCAACAAACATTTATAAAGGCTTCCTGGTGCCAGGCCTTGAGATAAGCTAGAAGAATGAATCAAGTGACACAACCCCATCCCTCCCGGGGTCTCCAGCGTGGGCTGGGCACTGAGCTCATTTAATCTCAAAGTTGATTTTTTCCACATTTCATTGCTCAGCTCCAAGCCCAAGATGTCAAACAAGCTAACCATGTGAAGCCCATTCTCCCAGAAGCCCCACTGTTCCATCCCACCTACACTTTGAGGGATCCAGGTCATTTCTTTGCTTTTAGCGCTCTAACATGGCAGCGGGAGACTTTGATGTCTCACCTTGCAGGGAGGAGAAGAAAGGGCAGAAATGCTTCAGAGACGGTGGCCAAAAAAGCTTTGAGATCATGCCAAGCCCTGTCGGCGTGGCTTGGTCTTTCCTCTACATTCCCTGGAATGAAAAACGGATTTTTTTAGCTTCTTGCTCACTCCTACATCCCCACCCAGCTCTCGGCTCCTGGCAGTGCCAGCATCTAAGGATAACAGTCAAAATCATCTCCTCCTTCTCTGACAATAAAATATGGCAAACCATTTGGCATCCAGGCGGCGCCCCAGTCTCCTGACCCCTGGCAGAATCCCAGGGGATTTGTGGTCGGCCGCTAATCAGAGGCCTGGCCGTAGCCATTTCCCATGACATAGCTGGAATTCTCCCACTGCCTGCCCTCTCGGCTTCAGTTACTCGGCCAGGCTGAAACTATTTGCTCCCCTCCCACCCTGTCCATCACTGTCCCTTCTTTGGGCTGAGCCTCTGCACCCACCCGCAGGCCTAACTCCCCAGGCCCTCGGCGGGGGAGCTGCAAACCTCTCTCCACTTTTATTACTGACCCACAACCTGCCTCCTCCGCGCCTTCATCCTGCAGGCCTCTTTCAAGCACTGTCCTCTTGAGCAATGATAAACCTTGGTGCCAGAGAAGTTTAAAGAGAAACAGCCACTCCCGACTGGTCATATTGATAACAGAAGGGAGGCCAAGCGTGTGATTTCCAAGCTGTGGTCATAAAACTGTCGTCTTTTCTTTGTCATTTATGGTTAATCTGCCTAGAAACTACAAAAACAATCTCATTGCGTTTTTGTAGGGCCCATTCTTAGTGTACCTGGGAATGGGGAAGAACTTTTGCTAAGGCAGGCCAGGCACTGCACATGGCACAGAAGTTGAGTCAATGGACTCAGGAACCAGGCTGCCTGGGTTATAGCCCAGCTGCACCCACACACATATTAGCTTGGGCAGGTCAACACCCTCACTGGGTTTCAGTCTCCTTTTCTGCACAAGAAAGAAAACAAGAGCACTACCACCAAGACTTATTACAGGGATTGAGACTTCATATTTGTAAAAGGTGCAAACATATGCCCAGCACATAAAAAGCACCATATCTGTGTTTTGTGTAAAGAAATATTATGTATACAAGTGATATTCAGTTAATTTTCACAGCAACTTGATGATGTTATTATGCTTTCTTTTTTTTTTTTTTTGAGTTGGCGTCTCACTCAGTCACAGGCTGGAGTGCAGTGGCACTGGGCTCCGGCAATCCTTCTGCCTCAGCCTTCTGAGTAGCTGGAACTACAGGCGTGCGCTACCATGCCCGCCTAATTTTTTATTTACTGTAGAGATGAGGTCTCACCAAGTTGCCCAGGTTGGTCTCAAACCCACGGGCTCAGGCAATCCACTCACCTTGGCCTCCCAAAGAGCTGGGATTACAGGCTGAGCAACTGAGCCTAGCCTTTTATGCTTTCTTTATAGTGGATGCTACTGGATCCTTGAGATCTATAGAGACTTACTTGTGGCCAGTTAGTAGGCTGCAGAGATGGGATCTGAAAGTGGGTTGTACTTTTCATTATGACAGTGGTTCTCAAAGTTGGGTTCCAGACCACCTGGGAACTTGGTAGAAATGCAGATTATTGGCTGGGCTTGGTGGCTTAGCCTGCGACCCCAGCACTTTGGGAGGCCGAGGCGAGCGGATTACCTGAGCCCACGGGTTTGAGACCAGTCCGTGCAACTTGGCGAGACCTTGTCTCTACAAAAAATAAAAAATTAGCTGGGCATGGTAGTGCATATCTGTGGTTCCAGCTGCTTGGAAGACTGAGGTGGAAGGATCGCCGGAGCCCAGCAGGTCGACACTGGGGTGGCTGTGAATGTGTCACTGCACTCTAGCCTGGGTGACAGACTGAGACTCCAACTCAAAAAAAAAAAAGAAAAGAAATGCAGATTATCTGGCCCCACACAGACCTCCTGACTCAGAAACGCTGGAGTAGGCCTAGAAATTTGTTTTAACAAGCCCTCCAGGAGATGGTGACGCCCACAGTTGGAGATGTGCTATATAGGAGGAGAAGTTTGTTCCTTCCTGTTTCCAGGTTGTCAGTACAAAGCGAACACAAGCTGCAGAGACCTCTTTAACCACACAGTCATGTAGGTCTTCTGGGTGCAAAGTGCTGTGCTGGACACCACAGGGACACAAGGAAACGTAAGCTTCCCCCCTGCAGTACATACTCCCCAGTTATCAAGACCAGACAAGCATGTGCACAGTGTTCCAGCCGCACAGACCACACTATGAGTCAAAGCATCAGTGCTCAGAGGCTTGGGGTCACAGAGAGCTGGCACCATCCCTAATTCCCATTCTTATGAGTGGGATACTTTCATGAAGTCACTTAACTTCCACTGGGCCTGGCTCCCCTCTCCTCTTCATGCAGTTCTAAGGATTGGCAACCACCTTATATGGTGATTGGCACATGGGCCAGGACTTAGTGACTAAATGGTTGGGGTCATCATTCGGATTTGACAACCAGGCAAAACAGGATTTGTTGCCCTATCAGGACAAGAAGGTAAGACGGGGTAAGAGGTAGCTCTGAGGGAGGAAGACCTCCAGAGGATGAGGAAATTGATTTTGATCGCAATGCATCTCAATAGATGAACAGGAGGAGGAAGAAGAAAATGGTGCCATTAATCATCAATAAGTGAAATTAAGAGGTACGCCAGGCCAGGTGACTCAAACCTGTAATCCCAGCACTTTGGGAGGCCAAGGCGAGAGGATTGCCTGAACTCAGGGATTCAAGACCAGCCTGGGCAACTTGGTGAGACCTCACTTCTACAATAATAAATAAATAAATAAACAAACAAACAAATAAGCTGGGCGCGATAGCGTGCACCTGTAGCAAGATGAATTAACCTTGTTTATGTGACTTTCACCTTGAACAGGCAGACTGAAATGCATGAAGTCCAGTCTTGGGCTGGGAAATCCAAGCTGCACTTGTGGTCCTGAGTATCTTAGCCCTAAACATGAGCATTTTGGGGCAGGCTCCATTTAATCACTGAGTGTTTGGGACAAGGGCTGTGCACATCACTGTGGCTTCTCTTTCCCTGGAAACTCTCTAGAGGAACATTGAAAACATAACTCATGTGCTAGGAAAAATAACTGAAAAAAGACTTATGTTCTGATTCTCCCTTTTATTTTTTTTTTTTTGAGTTGGAGTCACTCTGTCACCCCGGCTAGAGTGCAGTGGCACACTCACGGCCACTCCAGCGTCAACCTGCTGGGCTCCGGTGATCCTTCCGCCTCAGCCTTCCAAGTAGCCAGAACTACAGGCGTGTGCTACCATGCCTGGCTAATTTTTTTATTTATTGTAGAGACAAGGTCTCGCCAAGTTGCACAGGCTGGTCTCGAACCTGTGGGCTCAGGCAATGCACTCGCCTTGGCCTCCCAAAGTTCTGGGATTACAGGCTGAGCCACCGAGTCCAGCCTGATTCTCCCATTTTTCTCCTCTGTTCTGGAGGCCTAAAACCTCATCAAGACGATTAGACAAGCCGGGCTCGGTGGCTCAGCCTGTAATCCCGTGCCTTGGGAGGCTGAGGTGAGTGGAATGCCTGAGCCCGCGGGTTCGAGACCCGCCTGGGCAACCTGGCGAGACCTCATCTCTACAATAATTCAAAAAATCAGCCGGGCGTGGTAGCGCATGCCTGTAGTTCCGGCTACTCGGAAGGCTGAGGTGGAAGGATCGCTGGAGCCCAGCATGTGGAGGCTGCGGTGGCCGGGAGCGGCCACTGCACTCCAGTCTGGGCGACGGAGTGAGACTCCAACTCAAAAAAAAAAAAAAAATGATTAGACAGCATGAGGTATTAGCTCAGAGCCAGGACAGAACATCTGGGTACTTTATCTTTGCCCAAGTCATATCAGGAAATACTAAGGATGTCAAGGAGGTATCTAGGTATCATTCTACAGGACAACTGAATGAAGGGTGACGACCTGTGCTCTTCCAATCGTAGCACTTTCAGACTAGTTTTCCTGCAAAACTCACCAAGGAAAATTCCTCGAAGTTTTGCCCCATTAGTTCCTCTGAACCTGGGCAGAGGTGATGCTTGTGTGCCCCACTGAGAGCGGTTGTGGGGACAGAGGGCAACAAAAAGACCTTGGGAGGCAGACGCTGGGCCCACCTCCCAAAGAGCTCTGGCGGCTCCCAACCCCACCCTCACCCCAGTGATTTATGTTCTGGAAGGATTTTAGCAAATTGAGATGTTTTGGCTGCTCCTGTCCAAAGCCAAAAGAAAGCAACCCAAGACATCTAAACATGACCACACATTTGGAAGTCTAGTCTATTGTTTTAGGATTTCTGTTGAAGGCCCTCTAAGTACCACCCTCAGACTTCCCACCAAGACCAGTAAGTATAAGGCAGTGGGAGGGAAAGTGGCCTCTTCAGTATTTCTGGCTAATTCAATTCCCTTGGAGAAGCTTCCCCTTCCCAGGGTCCCAGTGTAACACAAGGGAGTGGGAGGCTCAGGACCGCAGCATCTTTCCTAAAGAAGCAATAAAACCTGTGGTTCCGTTTTACTCTATTGTTGTAAGTAACAATTATCCCGGAGGCTTCAGGGTGTGCTTCCACGCTGGGTGGGATGGTAAAGGAGTGATTTGTCTACCACATGACTCAGCCCCAAAGTATACATGCTGGGGTGAACTTGGCCTCAATATCTTCCCATTCTCTCTGGGCTGTTCCATCATCCCTGCGAGTCAGCCTTGTCCTAGGCCTTCCCTGCCAGACCCTCCAGGCCCTGGCAGTTGTTTGGTTTGGGGCAATGATAGTGCCCCTTCCTGCTGGTATGTGAAGCTATTGTTCTCTGGGTCCATGGGCCGCTTTTATCTCCAGCATTCCTACCATCAGGATTAACAGATCTGGGCCTGTCTCAATGGCTTGCTTTCCACTTCACTTCAATTGAATTGCAAACCAACCACACGCCCAGTTCCCAGGCTTCCCCGTGCAGGACTGCCCGCCTGAGGAAGTGCCCTCAGACTTTGGGACAAAGATGAGGGCAGGCTCACTG
Organism: Tarsius wallacei; assembly: GCA_963574415.1. Lineage (NCBI taxonomy): Eukaryota > Metazoa > Chordata > Mammalia > Primates > Tarsiidae > Tarsius > Tarsius wallacei. Next base: position 1,659 of record CAUYQG010197547.1, on the reverse strand, counting down.
GAAGATACCCTGTGACAGAATGTGTGGGGTGCAGCCCCAGCAAGCCACTTGCTGTTCTGCTAATCTGGGACACAGCCCAAGTCACACAGCGGTTTCCTCTTCTTTCAAATAGTAATGACAGTGCAAGTCCTCCTGGACTCTGGGGAAGGTTAAGGGAGGCAACACATATATGCAGAGCAACTAGCAGAGCGCCTAGCACATAGTAGCTGCTCAGGAAATGCTAGATCCCTTTGTTTCTCCTAGGGGAGGTAGATACCTAGTGTCACCTGCCTTCCCTACCCCTCAGGGCTGTGGGAGGGAACAAATAAAGCAACATACACAAAAGAATTAGGAACCCTGGATAGGCTGCACGCTTAAGGGAATTTTTATGATTCATGCGTGTGTGATAAGTCTCAACTCGTGCCCTGCCAACATGAAAGAAAGATCCTATTGCATGTTGTCTGTCAACAGAATCAGGAGTTTCCATAGCCTTCTTTTCTGCATATGCTGAAAATGTCTTTTCAGAAAAGGGGCATGATAGCAGTTTCATTGCTTCATCTGCTAATCTAAAGACAGCATTTATTGAGCACATACTATGTCACCCACACTATCTTAAGGGTATTGCATTTATTATAATCACGTCTCATCCACACAACAACCCCTTTCTTTCACTGATTCATTCAATATTTCTCCAGGTATCCATGTGGCTCCTCCCCTCACCTCTTCCAAGTCACCTGCTTAGTGAGACCTTCCCTGACCTCCTTATCTAAAATCTACCATCCCCCCAAAAAACTTCTTTACATTATTTTTCTGCTTAGCACAAATCACTATTCAACATACTAATTGCTTTGTACGTTTACCTTTTTATCAGTGTGTGTCTCTCACTAGATTGTAGGTCCCACTGGAATATCTTACTGTTTTGTTCCTAGCTGTGTCCCAGCACCTAGAATGGAATCGTGTCTGAGTGCCTAGCTCTCAGTCAGTACTCAACAGATTATTTTTCACTTGAGTAAAATCTAAGAGCTAGATACTATAGTATCATCATCCCTGTCTTACAGATAAAGAAACAGGCACAGAGAGGTTAAATAATGTGCCCAAGGTCACACAGTAAAGATCAAAGCCAGAATTCTACTCCAGAAACCAAGCACCGTATTGTTTTACCTCTCCATCTAAGGTTTGCCTCTGCATGAACACCAGCCTTTTTTTCTCCTCCGGCTCCTCTTATAGGATCACTGCTTTTGTTTTCTAGCCTTCTTTGCCAAGGAGACCAATGACTCCCTGAAAAGTTCTCGTTCCTGCTGAGATAGACAATCACCCGCTGACACACGTTCTTAATGAGAAAACCGCTGCCTGGTGAATTATTCACTCAGCATGTTCATGCTCAGATGCTTCATTTAGCAGTGACACATCAAGGCACACGAGAGTCGTATTACTGTTTGTGGGGCACTGGAGATCTTCTTGAGATATGGGCCGTGGTGTGAAGCGGCAGAGCATGGGTCCCAGAGTCAAATGCCTCTTTGCCTGAATCCTGGTGAGACCTTGTTAGAAGGTAGCTGCGGGATCTTGATCAAATCAGTTCAGCTCTCCCGACCTCTGTTTGTGGTTAGGCTAATCCAGAAGGTACTAGCAGAGGCTGGGGGCATGGCAGGTGTCCCATGGTGTTATTTCCATGCCCTCCTC
>CAUYQG010197535.1:0-17015 GCA_963574415.1 Tarsius wallacei | reverse complement strand
GCGGTGGCTGGGAGCGGCCACTGCACTCCAGCCTGGGCGACAGAGTGAGACTCCAACTCAAAAAAAAAAAAAAAAAAAATAGCCGGGCATGGGCGCACATGTCTTTAGTTCCGGCTGCTGGGAAGGCTGAGGCGGAAGAATTGCCTGCGCCCAGGGGTTTGAGACCAGCTCGGGCAACTCAGCAAAACCTCATCTCTACAATAAATCAAAAATGAGCCAGGCATGGCAGCGTGCACCTGTAGTTCCAGCTACTTGCAAGGCAGAAGGATTGCTGGTGCCCAGCAGGTCGACACTGGGGTGACCGTGAGGGTGCGTGCCACTGCATTCCAGCCTGGGTGAAGGAATGAGACCCCGACTCAAAAAAATAGAAATAAAAATAAGCTTTTATGGAAAGAGTGTTAGAGATGTATACTTCCCTCCTGGGCCTGCCTTGGTGGCACCCTTTAAAACTCTTGTCAGGTGGGAGCACATAAGAGCCAAGAGTGCACACCCAGAGCCTTCCCTGAACCCAGAGATCTGTTGCTTCTCAGTTGTGTGACCTTGGGCAAGCTGTTTAACCTCTGCCTCCATTTTCTCACCTCCAAAATGTGGACAAACGTAGCGCCTACCTCATAAGATCGTATGGGGATCGAATGAGTGGATGCATCCAAGATGTCTAGAAGACTGCCTGGTGAATACTGAGTACCATGGACATTAGCTGTTAGTGTTGTCGGAGACTCTTAATTGTCGTGAATTCCTGCTGGCCCTTATTTTCCACTGGGGGAGGGTGGGCAGTAAAAGGAGAGACTGCTGTTTGTCGGGAAACATGAACACATGACCTTGATTTTTGGTCTGCTCCGCTTATTAATCCATGCCAGTCTGAACCAGTGAATGTGTAGGGTGATTGTCTTCTTGCAGACCCCAGTTCCATGTTCACAACAAGATGATTCTGTTTTGAACACATTTAAGTGTTTGCTCAGGTGGGGACTTTCACCATGGTTCTGTCTGCCCTGTTGTACCCATCCCCTGTGGTACCTCTTGCCCCATCCTCTGGCCTGCCTGGTCCTGGCAGCCCCACCAGGGTGACCTTCCTTCCTTTGCACCTGATGGTTCTAAACAAAGAATGCCCACAGACAAATATAAAGCAGTATATATAGAAAATGCTGAATTAAGTATAGTCTATTGTCTGCCCAGTACAATTAATAGCCTCCTTCAAGAAAGAGTTCTTTTCTTAAACTTCCAATGGCACTTAGCACTGGGTATTCAACACTAGTTAACGCCAAATTGACTCTTGAGAAAAATCAGCTTGCTTACAAAGGATTTAAGAAGTTTGCTGCTAAGTATGTAAGCATTTTCCTTATGGCACAGATCTTATTAATTTATTGTGCAAAGCCCTTTTAAAATGACTCATGCAAGGGTCACCTTCAACCCTGCCTGTTCCAAATGTACAGTCCAGACGGATGAAGAGCTGATCAAATAGTGGCCCATGACTGAGGGTGGGACTCTTTCTGGTCTGTAGGTATGTACAGTGGTGGTGGGGGATGGCGGGGGAGTGGCTCATCCTTGACGATTTGAGTGGTGACAGTAGCCGTTGGATTTTTAACAAAGCAAGATTTTTCTCTAAACTTCTGAAACCATCCAGAAAGATCTTGAAAGGGGTTGCCCTTCCCAAGTCTGAATTTAAATTGGGGGTGAGCTAGCAGTCTGTATCCCGTAGATCGGTACTTAGTACCAACGTGTGGCCAGAACCAATTCCAGCAGAAAAACAACAGTAAGACACTGTCAGTCCTGGAACTGATGGACTTACAGTCCATAGTGACAAGACCCCAACCCAGCAGTGAACAACATGCTGGTGGACGTGTGAGAGCTTAGTTGAGAGGAATTCTAAAGAGGAGAGACTCAAGATCCCGAGCGGTCAGGAAGGACAGACTTGGGCCAGGGCTGGACAGCAGCGTTTAGCTGTGCTTAGGGAGGTGGGCCTTCCTGCGGCCGGAGCTCACCTGAGCAGGCCAGGTCACCTGAGCAGGCCGGAGCATGGTGCTGGAGATGGATGTGTTTGTGATTAGGGTGCCATGGCCCACCTGCAGGGAGGAACCATCCTCAGGTGGCCCTACAGGCTGTAGCCCTGCTCCTGTACCTGTGGCACCCACCCTCATCCCCACTGGCACTTCCGCATCTGCTAACCAGTAGGTTCTTTGCAGCTCAGCCACCCCCCACCCCGGAGCCAGCCCGCATGGGGCAGGAGCCTGAATGAGCCTGGACGTCCATGGAGTCGTTCTCTCCACAGTAAAGGTCCTAGTTTGCAAGCTGAATCCACTCACAGACCAACCTACCTATAGACCCCATTCTTCTGCCGCAGCTCTGTACTTTCTCCTCTTCTTCACAAGGCACACTGCCCTGTTTTGTGTTTCTGCAGGTCCCCAAGGGAACGGACCAGAACTGGGCTCAGAAGCTCTATGACCGGCACACCGGCAGCCAGCACTTCCAGAAGCCTCGCATGTCCAACACGGCCTTCATTGTCGTCCACTTTGCAGATAAGGTGGCCCTCCTCCTTGTTGGCGTGGGTGCTCCACTGGTCCCCGTAGGGACTCCAGGACTCTGGGCCAGAGGCGTGCCCTCTGGGATTTAAGTGGCCTGGAGTCTTAGATAGGCTCATTCCATCCTTTCTGACCACTCCTATCTTGGGACGCCAAGCTGTTGGCTCAGGAATGACCTCACAGAGTATGGTAGCTGCCCAGTGGTGTGTGTCATGCATGTTCCTGAGGACTCTCTGGGGAGGCCAGCAAGTGAGGAGGTCAGAGTCCACCTCCTGGAGCTCGAGAGAAGAAAGGGAGGAGTGGCACAGAAAACGTTGGTGGTTTGGCTTCTTAGTGGAGCAGGGTCACTCTGCAGTGGCTCCTTTCAGTGAAGGGCATATACGTAGAATTTTTCCAAAATTTTCTGTCTGATGTGCACCAGCCCCGTGTTTCTCAGATGGTAACGTGCATATACATCACCGAGGGTCTTGTTAAAATGCAGATCTGGTGGTCCTGGGTACAGCTGAGAAGACTTTTTTCATGGGAACTCCCTCTAGGACAGTATTTTCTTCCACAGAATGAATGCTCAGTTTCCACTGTGCAAACCCTGTACACTACTGGGTTTGCATTGTAATTGGGAACGTTTGTGAGTTTCCTATATACTCACAGCTCTTTTCAAAAAGAAAAGAGATGGACGAAATGAACGTTCTCAAGAAGCTTCTGAGGGAGCCGGGTCGGGCTGCCGCACTAAAGACTTTCTGTCTCCGTTTCTGTGGCCCCAGGTGGAGTACCTCTCAGTTGGCTTTCTGGAGAAAAACAGAGACACGGTGTATGAGGAGCAGATCAACATCCTGAAGGCCAGCAAGGTAGAGGGCGTCAGAAGTGGGAAGTTGAGCAGGGGTGTCCGCAGCCATGCGGGGCACAGTGGTGTCGGCCCACTCGGTGGGAGGCAGAGGTGCTAGGCGGAGGGATGAAGGCGTTTGCCCATTTGAGTGGGACCTGATGGAGCGAAGAAGGTGGGAGGCAGGGGTGGGTCAGAAGGCGGGGAGAAATACCTGCTGACAGGGGCATGGATGCGAGAGGGGAGCGGGGAGAGGCAGCAGTGAGTGTGACAATGGACGTGTGGCTGGGTGTCCACCAAGTCACCTGACTTTGTCTCCTGCCTGAAGATGTGATGCCGTTTGAACCGCTTCCTATCTAGCGCCTGTGTGTGTCATTTGTTTAGCTATCTGTGGAACCTCTCTAGAAGCAGAAACTTGAAATCCATAGAATGAGAGGTGGGGCTAAAGGAACACTTAAGTCCACTCCTTTGGCCTCTTTCTGTTATGACCAGAGTTTCAGTTTTTTTCTTCTTGAGAGCATAACAGAAAGATAGCAAGTATTGTGTCCATTCTACAGGGAGAGGAAATAAGGCATAGTTCCCCCAAACACACATTCACTAAGCACCTGCCTTGTGAGGCCCTGCCTGATACACACTGTTTTCACACCAAGATGAGCCAGACAGGCTCCACCCTCCAGGGCATCCCTCCTAATGGCCTGTGAATGGGTGGAAAAAGACACACACATGTAACTGGAAGTTGTGAAGGGGTGTGGGAGGGCTGTGCAGCCAGGGGGATCCCATGCTGTGTTCTAAAAGGCTGACTGTGATGTAGATGCCATTGCTGGCTGCAGCCCTGCAGAGGACACCGAGAGAGACTTCCCAGGGTTTAGGAGGCTTTCTCCCAGACCACATGATACTGAGCTCACTGTAGAGGCCTGATAACACTATAGAAAGGGCAGATTAATTTCTCTTTGTGATAAGCTTTAGATGAATGCAATAGGTCAAAGTGGTAGAGTGGAGAAAATACACCCAGCAAAATGGACCTAAGGATGTAAAGACCGGTAAACCCCGTCGTGTCACATGGCGAGGGGCTTAGGGAGGATTTGAGTAAGGTAGCAGCATGTGGCCTGCCTGAGACAGACCCCTGCCAGGGGTGACCACTGGGTATCTGGAACATCAGGGCATTAGCCATCACTCGGGCCTGTCAGCTCTGGGCAAATGGGAATGTCATTTTGGAGTTAGTGCAAGGTTGACTAGTTCAGCTCCCAAAGCTTCTAGGTCTGCAGTCCAGGGTGGTTAATATGACTCTTTCCATTTTCACAAGGGTGAGGGCCGAAGAGAAGCCACAAGGGAGAGGGAAAGAGTAGATAGGGGTTAGGTTGTTGGAGCCCTGGGAGTGCTTTCCTCCTCGTGGTTCTCAGGGTACCTTGAGGCCGGTGGTCCCAGTCAGTCTGACCGTGGCCTGTAGGGCTGGGAAGCTGTTGTCTTGGTAAAAGTTTCTCCTTTTGAGGGGTGAGGGGAAGAAAGTTGGGCACTTTTAATTAAATACAGAGTTTGGTTCTGCCATGGTATTGGTTTTTGAGTGATTCTCAGAGATTCCAGAATCTGAAAAAGAGCTTTGCCAATAAATTACTCTTGTGCTCTCCAGAAGATCATCTTTTATTAGTAGCTCAGCTTTTTCCTCCTTTATTTATTTATTTTTTTGAGTTGGAGTCTCACTCCATCACCCAGGCTGGAGTCCAGTAGTACACTCATAGCCACCTCAGTGTCGACCTGCTGGGCTCAGGCAATTCTTCTGCCTCAGCCTTCCAAGTAGCCGGAACTACAGGTGCACGCTTCCTTTCCCAGCTAATTTTTTGATTTTTATTATAGAGGTGAGATCTTGCCAAGTTGCTTTTCTCGAGCCAGGGGCTCAGGCAATCAGCTCACCTCAGCCTCCCCAAGTGCTGGGATTACAGGCTTGAGCCACCGTACCCGGCCTCCCCCTTATTTTTATTTACCAACTTTACTGAGTATTTGTGTAGTGTGTAGTGGTAACCAACACACAGAGTTAACCTTATGGAACTTAGTGAAAAAGATATACAGTTTAATTACAAATACAAATCGTGGTGATGCTAAGAAGGTCAAGAGGAAGGTGCTATGGAAAAGAATAACAGGGCATGCTCAGGGCTCCCCAAGGCACCCCAGGCCCAGTCATTTGTTAGGAAGACTCACAGGACTCAGCAGGTATTGTTATACTCATGGCTGTGATTTATGGTGGCAAAAGAAGACAAAGCAGAACCAACAAAGGGGAAGGTACATGGGGTGAGGTCAGGGGAGACCAGGCACAGGTATCTGAGAGTCCTCTCCCGAGGAATCATACAGGGTGCTTGTAATTCCCCAGAAGTGAACCATGACAGTGCTTGTGAAATGCCCAGGGAAGGTTGCCTGAGCCTAGGCAGCCAGGGTTTTTGAGGTCAGTATGTAGGCACCCTTTTTCCTAGCACAAGCCAAAATCCCAGACTCCCAGAAGGAAAGCAGGTGTTCAACGTAAATCATTTTGTTTGCATGGACAGTTTAGACACAGTGACTCGTTCGTATCAGGAAATGGTGTAAACCCTGCTGAAATCCAAGTTCCCAGATGCCAGCCAAGAGTTGAGTCGCCTTTCTGAGGATGGAGGTCTTGGGCCTGCTGTTAGCTCCTCTCTGTATGGGGATATCATGTTAGATTTGGGCTACTACGTTTTATTAGAAATTAGATATAAGTGCATACAAATTTAAAGTGTATAAATATGTAGAATAAGTCCCCTGTCCCACTCCTTGACCCATATTTTGATGAATTCCTATTCTGCATGTTGGCACACTGTTTTAAGACTGAAATTGCCACATTATATATCCATAGTCCTCTGTAATTTAATTTTTCACTTACCATTATATCTTGGCTGTCTTTGCACATGAGTACACATCTCTTTCTTTTCTTTTTTTAAATAGCTTTTGCTATCTCAAATAATATAGCAATGAATGCTCTTTATATCTTTGCACATTTGTGCAATTATGTCTTTTGGGTAAGGTTTTAGGGTAGAAATGATGGTTCAAAGACTGTGCACATCAAAAGGTTATAGATGCCACTAAATTGAAGGACAACTTAGGTCTGTGATCTGCTCTTGGAATGCAGCCAACTTCCTTCTTTTCTCTCCCGCACCTACCACTTTTCTAGCTTTCCCCTTTACCAGCTAAATTTTCTAAAGAACCAGTGATCCTACTGTCACCTGGTCTCCATCCCAGCAAACCCCCTGCGATGCTGTGACGGTGACCAGCAGCACTAGGTGACCAGAAAGGGCTCTGGGCCACACAGCCTAGTGGGAGGAGGGCTGGGAACCATCCTGAGCCCCTAGCAGCCCGTTTCTGATGTCCTAGAAGATGGAAAACAAAGATCAACACTAGATCCCTATAAACTCACAGATGGGTGGTACACAGGCTACAGCGCAAATCAGAATGATTCCAAGCACGCTTCAAGCCATTTGGGCAGATAGGCGTGTCTGGCAGCATCTGTCATTTTAGCATTTTTTAAGCTCATTGTTTACTGAGCTTTCTAATTTTCTTTAAATGTTTTAGTTTTCACAGTAGCCCTATGACGTATACGTTTAAACTCCATGTTGAAGATAGAAAAATAAAGATCTGGAAAGATACAAGGTCCTATATCATTACATTAAAATTTTTAATACCTAACTTTCTATTGGTTTTCATCTCACTTAGCACAGCTAAATCTCAAATTCTTTGTGTAAACTCATAATTTTACTTCAAGTACTTTCATTTTATGGGAGACTATTAGCTTTTTTCCTTTGTATGGCATCCTTGATATTAACATGTTGTCGTGAATAATTAAGCATTATGGCATAGAAGACATGTATTTACCCTACCAGCCAAAGGGATGTTTGAAGAGCTCCCACCAAGACCAGGGAACTGCCACAGTGTTAGTGAGAAAGTAATTAGTAAAGCCAGTTACATGCCTAAGTGATTGTAATGTAGCTAATTGCTTTCTCAGCTATCAGAGAGCTCTAAATAGACTTAAGTAAAGACCTGCCTCTTAAAACACGACTTCAAGTTGTTAACAGACTCATTTGCTTTACAAACTAAAGGGCAGAGGTTTTTCCCTCCCAGTTTTTATTTTTTATAAAAAGGGATGCTTTATCCACCAGGGGGGAAAAAGCCTTCAAAAGGAGAACGTTTCCCTCTCAAGAGTTCCTGTTTCAGGCCACCACTGCACATGGGTCAGAGGGGACAAGTGGATAGGTCAGTGTTTATGCTGGTACCCGCCAGGCAGTGAGGGAGTCCTGGGCCATGTTCCTGAGCTCCAGGCAGGCGGTCCTGATGCCATCGTCCCACTCCATCCTAGCAGAAGGGATTCGAGACCTGTGTGGTCCAGAGACCACATTGGTCCAGAGCCATCTGCCCCGAGTGGGGATGCTCCCCGGGGTCCAGGCGTCACAGTGGAGCAGCTCGGACAAGGCCGCAAAGACAAGGCCCTTCCCCTTTCTCCTCCGTGGCTTGGCTGCTGCTCAGCAAGAAGCGGCAAGAACACGTCTGTTGCTTTCCACACTGACATGTTCCTTAAAGGTTACACACATGTCCTGTTTTGAGCAAGTAAGTCTACTTTTCAAAAAGCATATTTATTTTTAGATTTGTTTTATGTAGGTGCTTTATTGAGACAATGATACTATATAAAATGCTTGTTCGTAAATGTGCTTGGAGTGTTTCCTGCTTAAGGTGTTATATGTGTAGATGAAAAGTTTCTACCAATATTTGGAATAAACAGGTCACTATGTAAGAGAGGTCTTTTTAGTTGATGAAATAATCATTATCCCCCTTCCAGGGCAGGAAAGTCCATGTTTGTAATCTTCCAAAAATTGAAGTGCTGGATCTTTTTCTCCAAAGCCCATTTAAAACCCTTTTAAACAAAAAATTTGTTAACCAAAAGTTAGAAATCCCCCCCCCAAAGGGTACCATTAGCTGTGTTAAAATAACTGATTGAAAAGAAACTGTTTTTTATTATGTTTACGGCCATTATTTTTTATAAGATAAGATTCTAGGCAAGAGATCTCAACTGTTCTTATTCTGTGTCTTATTTTAATTTCATGTGTCTATTTTAAAGGAAATATCTTTTACATGCATATAAACACAAGCAAATAGGTGTGATTTCCCAGGTAATAGCTGTATACACAGCTGTAATTGTCTTTTTCTTAGACTGTCAAATGGCCTTTAGAAAGTGTTTTCATACTTCTCTTAATCCCTTTCTGATTTGCCTCAGGCTTTAAAAATCTGTATATAGAACTGAATAGCAGAGAATACCAAACCCAGTACCTATGACACGTTTTAAACAAGTGACAAACAGGATTGGGGGGAGGGTGCTTGGTTTGTCTGGAGCTGTTACCTTGAGTGTTTCTGAGTTAGAAGAGTGGGCACCATTCCTAGGTCACGCTAGGGTGAATTGTAGTAAGTCCAGTACTGGTCAGTCAGCTTATAAACAGACTTCTTAACAGCTCTAAACCTTAACTGGAGTTAGTCAATTAATTACCCTGATCTGATCACTATGCATTATATGAATCAAAACATCACTATATACCCCATAAACATGTACCACTACTATGTGTCTGTTTAAAAAAATTAAAAAACAGCTTTGTCCCTCCCCCCACTCAGAAATGTGTTATTTTGTGCAAATCCTTAGTCAAGGTAGAGCTTGGTGCCTACTTTTCTTTCTTTCTTTCTTTCTTTCTTTCTTTCTTTATTTTATTATGTTATTGTGGGGTAAGGTGCCTACTTTTCTTTGTGCCTCCAGACTTGCTTATGGCTGAGTTGCCCCTCGGCTAGAGTGACCTGTCTAGCCCAGCCCTCAGTGATTGGGCAGGTGTGTGGGCATCATCGGCAGCTCTTGCTGGTCTTCTGCTGCCTGCAGCCCAGGCTCGAGCCTGGTACCCCTTGGTCTTCAGTCCTGCCAGCAAACTGAGTCTCTCCATATGTTCACTGAGCTAATACCGCAAAATGTGAGTTGAATCTGAAGTCCACGCTTCCTTCCCAGAATGAATATCCCAACAGACTCATCCCCCTTCGAATCGCAGAGATCCTACTGCTGCAAAATGCTGTCTCAGCATCAAGGACCTCAGTTAAAACCCAGTCATGTTTGTACTCAAATTATAGCACAGTACACGTTCAGGTCAAAATCTGCCTTTGGATAGTTCTTAAATTATCTTACATTATAAATTCCTTGCTTAGTGTGTAAAATAAATGGAAAAGCACAGATAGCGTTTCCAATTGAAGCAAGAGAAAAGGGCTAACATTTTTAAATCCTCTCACTGGCGAGTCTGGTCCAAAGTTCCTACTATGATTTTGGTACAGGCTGCGCATCCAAATCCAAAAATCAGCAATCTGAAATGCTCTGAAATCTGAGCTTTTTTAGCACCGACTTGACACTGAAAGGACATGCTCGTTGGAGGAGTTCAGGTTTTGGGGCTAAGGATGCTCAGCCAGTCAGTATGATGTAAGTATTCCAAAATCTACAAAAAATTTGAAATCTGAAACCCTTCTGGCCCCAGCATTTCAGATAAGGGACGCTCAACCTATACATACTTGTATCCTTAAAAGATTTTTCACAGTAAAAGCTACTATTAATGATATCTGTCCATCAGCACCTCCAAACAGTATAATTATCCAGATTGGCAACTTCCACCCATGCCCAGGCAGCTTGGAAATCCATTTCAGAAAGTAGATGGATTAGAGTTATTTCACCAGCCTGGGTAGGCTGTGCTGATGAAGTTGACTGGGCAGGCCTCGCGCTCTGGAGACTGTAGCAACCCAGGGAGAGCCGAGTGGTCCAGAAGCGGGCATAGCCTTGTGATTACTGGAGGGAGGATGGCTGACTTGTCACCACAGGCGGAACTTGGGACGTAGTTGAGATAGGAAGTGGGATGAGAGCAGGATCCTAACCTAAGATTAGGAAGGCAGTGGGGGAGGGTGGCTTGGGTATTACACCTGGGGCTTCCAGGGGAACACTCGGAGGGAGACGGTCAGCAGGTTGCTGAATATCGGCATCATGGCACCAGGGCGTGGAGCACTGGAGGGGAGGACAGCCTGGTACAGGGCAGAAGTGCCAGAAACTGCAGGGCTCAGTGCACTTAGGGCTGATACGAAGGCAGCACAGCTACAATGCACCCAGTGAGATGGGGGTCAGAGGGGCCAGCCTGTGCAGGCCTTGGATCAAGGATTTTATTTGTATCTTAAGGGCAATGTGAAGCCCTTAAGAGGAGGATGAGGGGGTGGCTGGAACCATGGGCGAGAGAGAGATTGTCCAGAGACTGAGTGTCCGATAGAGAAGGGAGCGGGAGCTGTGGTTCTGGAGAACCACAGTACCAAGGGGGCCGCAGGAAGTCAGGCCATGGAAGGGTCTGGAGAAGAATGGGAAGGTGGGCAGAGAGTTAGGAAGCAGAGCTGCGCAGTCTCAGGAGGAGGCCCCAGAGTAGAGGCATGGAGCCTTGGGAGAGGCTGAGGATGGAGGATGGAGCCCTACCAATTGGGTGCGGCATGGAGGGTCCCCAGGAGTTGCCGCCAAGGTCTGTTTCAGCAGTGTGGGGAAGAAGATCTGCAGGTCTGAGGAGGGACGGTGCAGAGGGCCGTGTCCCATGTGGACACCTGGCCTGCGATGGCCAGTGGCAAAGTGAGAGGAAAAGGGGAAAGCTAGGCAGGGAGTGACTGAGGCTGGAAAGAAACTTGAACAAAACCATGTGCTTGGCAGAGAAGCCCTGAACAGGTTCAAGTGAGAACGCCCAGGAGCCCGGGATGAACGGTTTAAGGGGATCGTCTGGTCGGTTCCCTCGTCTTCTCAGGCGAGCGAGCTAAACTAACACGCTTGAGGTTTGCGCAGGCCACAGCTATCACACTGCAGGTCGTGTCTAAGTGCAGGTCTCTGACCTGGCCTGGGGCCTTTCTACCATACTGCGTTACTTTCGAGATAGCCGCTGGGCTGTAAGCTCTTCGGTCTCTCGCCTCCTCCTGTGGTGGACTTCAGCCTCCCCTTGTGCTACAGCTGGATCTTTTCAGAAAGTCGTGGCCCATGGCTGCCTCTGGCCATGGTGCTCTCTCTGTGTGGTGTATCGTTGCTCGGACTCTGGACCAGTTCTCTGGGGTCAGATCCTGGCTTTGCCGCTTACTGGCGCTGTGTTCTTGGGCCCTAAGCCTCAGTTTCCTCATCTGTAATAAGGGGACATGGTGGTACTTACACTGTATGGTTGTTGTGAGGATTGGATGAGTCCACACATGCCTGGCACATTCTAAGTGCTCAATAAACACCACACCTGTTATTTTAAGGAGAACTTAATGGCTTCACATTGCCCTTAAGATACAAATAAAATCCCTGAACTGAGGCCTGCAACAGGCCGGCCCTTCTGACTCCCCTCTTGCTGGGTGCATGGTAGCTGTGTTGCCTTCACATCAGCCCCGAGGGCTCTGAGCCCTGCCGTTGCTGGCACTTCTGCCCCATACCATGCCATCCTCCCCTCCAGTGCTCCACAGTTCCAACTCCCTTCGTAAGAGAATCCTTCTTCGTCTCTTCCACCTCAGGTCCCTGATTCAGTGATTCCGTCATGCCTTTCTGTTATTTGTTCATTTCCTTTGGGACATCCATTTTCTTGTCATTATGCTTTGAATTGTAGGGTTAGTTGACCACCTTCCATGCTAGACCGTAAACTCCATGGCAGGCTAGAGGCTGTTTGTTCTCATTGATCTTGTGTTACCAGCCCTGGCACAGTGTTTATTGCATATTTGGGAGTCAAGTGTTGACCGATTAATGGGTAGATGGATGAACAAACTAGTCAATCTAGTTTCTTGACGTTCAGTGACCTAGTATTTACTTTCTCCTCTTTGACAGCACATGGAATTGTGTCCTAATAAAAATATCATCATGATGATGCTGGTGCATAGATTGTAGCCACACATTTAAAGACCATGCCTATAAGTCTTCTTTACTTCTGACAGCCTACTACTTACCTTCCCTCTAAAGAGGCAATATTTATTACTTTGAAATGCCATGCATGAAGAGAAGAGGGAACTGCCTTTCAGAGTTGCTGAGAATAGTAGGCTGGACATGGTGGCTCATACCTGTAATCCCAGCACTTTGGGAGGCCAAGGCAGGAGGATTGCTTGAGCCTGGGCAGCATAGTGAGACCTCATCTTTACAAACAATTTTTAAAAATTAGCTGGGTGTGGTGGCACACACCTGCAGTTCCAGCTACTTAGGAGGCTGAGGCAGGGAGGATTGCTTCAGCCCAGGAGGTCGAGGCTGTGGTGAGCTGTGATCGTGCCCTCCAGCCTGAGAGACAGAGTGAGACACACACACACACACACACACACACACCCTTTCTCTCTCTCTCTCTCTCTCTCTCTCACTCTCTCTCCCCCCCCCATATACATATATATTTACCTCAAAGATGCGGAGACTAGGAGCAGGATGGTCACCTGTTGGCAGCTAAACTTGCAGACATGATTTCACTGGGATGACCCTTCAAGCCACCTGCCTGACAACAGTATCCTCTGATTCCATAGCAGAGACTAGAATCTCTGTTTTTACCGTGGCAAAAAAGAAAAAATGGAGGTCAGGTTCTGATGGTTGTGTGTCTGTGAGAAATGATGGGCGGGGCTTCACAACACACGTTGTTTCCAGCACGCTTGTGCGTGAGGTACGGGCGCCCAGTTTTATTGCTCCATAGCCTGTCTGGCTAGCTGCTAGCCATGGGAAACAGAACACTGTGTACAATTACTCTTGACTCTGAAATTGAATCCCTAAAAAGCATAAAGTTCTAATACCTACTATATGCTGCACCGCACTGGTGTTGAGGCATCCCATGCTGTGGTGACATCAGACCCTGCTGTCAGGTGTCTGACTGCAGAAAGGGGTGAGCGGGCCTGCCATAGGCTGTGACATGAAAAGCCCGTGCGTGTTGCCATTTTGATGTGCTTCTAGGACTTTCTGAATACACCTGAAGTCTGCATGGAGTATGCCATGAAATCGCTTTGTGGATTTGGGACCCATCATGATAATGATTTTTTTACTTTTCAAGCTACTGACTTGACCCCCTGGGTGTGGGTGCCCTTGTAGGTGCTCAGTGGATAATTAAACTGGGACTAGATTGTTGAAGGTCTAGGAAGTTTGGCATTATCAGGGCATAAGCTGACCGTGGCCACCATCAAGGAACTGTGATGTTGCACTGTGAGAGCGTGCTTTGCCTTAGCCTGCTGGCAATGTCAAGGGATGACACCAGCTGGGAGAAGGTCTCGTGACGTGTCCTTTGATGTGTTTTGTTTTTGTTTTTTTTTTTGAGTTGGAGTCTCATTGCCCAGGCTGGAGAACAGTGGCACACTCATGGCCACCCCAGCATCAACCTGCTGGGCTCAGGCGATCATTCCATCTCAGCCTTCCAAGTAGCCAGAACTACAGGCACGTGCTACCACACCTGGCTAATTTTTCTGATATACTGTAGAGACGAGGTCTCACCAAGTTGCCCAGGCTGGCCTCGAATTCCTGGGCTCAGGCAATTCTCCCTGCCTCAGCCTCCTAAGTAGCTGGAACTACAGGTATGCACCACCACACCCAGCTAATTTTTAAAAATTGTAAAGATGAGGTCTTACTATGCTGCCCAGGCTCAAGCAATCCTCCTGCCTCTGCCTCCCAAAGTGCTGGGATTACAGGCTTGAGCCACTGTACCTGGCCTCATTTTATGTGTTTAGTTGTTATTGCAAGTGCCTCAAAGATGAAGACCATGCCTTATACCCTTTGTGTTTCTACTTCCTTGATTTTGCTGGTTAAATGCCAAGGTTACCTTGTGCACTGGAACCAGCTCTGACCCCGCGTCTAGGGACCAGGGTTCTAGCTGGAGCCCAGCTGTTGGCTAACTGCCTGGGTGGACTGGTGCCAGGGAAACAAAACCCAGAGCAAGATTCTGGTGGGTCCCGTCTCCCTGAGCTCATCTCCTCCCCTGCCGCGTGAGGGTAAGCATCGACCTTCACAGTTGCTCAAGTCTAAAATTCTGTGCTTCTGTTTCCTCTTCAGATAAAAAATCGTAACTTCCTCAAGCATTTGTGCTTTTACAGCCTAGGCAGGTCTTTCTTGTCTATAACCCTAATAAACTGATAAAGCCAGATAATGTTTGAGAGCTTGCACGCTCTTACACGCCTGCCTGGACTGCCTCTCTGGGTCCTCTCCCAGCCCTTGTCCTCTGCCCCAGGAAGTGAAGGCTCGAGCTGCTGCTGGTGCCCCAGACGGAGTCTGTGGGAGCCACAGCAGGGATGGAGTACTCCGGGAGAGGGTCACAGGGCACAAGGTAGAGCTCGAGAGAGGGCCTCTCGGGAAGGAGCAGAGAGTGGAAGGGCGTGGGGTATTTTCAGTGATAACAGCCCAGTGCACAGAGGTGCAGGGGCCGGACAAGGAGCTTGGAGCCTGTGGGTAGCACGGTAACACTGGGCTGCCTTTCAGAGTCTCATCTGAGAGAGTAGGCACAGTTCCCGGAGCCTCTGGGGCGTGCATACCCCATGCTGGGAAAGCGGAACTGGGCATCCAAATGGAGTTATGGGTGCGGTGTAGGCTAGGAGCAGAGCCTGGAGTCTGGGGCACCAGCATGTAGCCTCCTTTCTGTTGAGACTGGATATTTTCCGAGGTCAGCCAGTGGGCCTGTGTGCTCCTTCTCCTGCCCCCAGCAGGCATGGGGTGAGGCCTTGCAGGACTGTGTTCTAGCCCCCGTGTGGACGTCCCTGAGAATGACGGCAGGACTGTGTCCTCGTCAGGCTGAGTCTTGATGTCAGGACGTCATCAAGTGGGGTCTCCAGCACCCCTTCCAAGGCCTGCATCCTCGCCTCGTTACAGACTAAGACACTGATGTCTTAGTCTCATGACAGCCCCATGTAGCAGGTGGAGTCTTATCCCTGCTCTGCTGATGAGCAAACAGGGACGTTAAATAACGTTACAAGCCCCAATATAATAAATGTAGAGAAGCATCGTTTAGACATAGTTCTGTAAGAGCACAGCTCTCTCCGACCACACCCCAAGAGAACGAAGCTCTGCCCACCGCTGTAGGTAATGGTTAGGAAAGATTGCCTGGAAACCTACTTTTTTCTGCCATTTAAAAAATTGAGACCAGGCACGGTGGCTCAAGCCTGTCATCCCAGCACTTTGGGAGGCCGAGGTGAGGGGATTGCCTGAGCCAAAGGGGTTCGAGAATAGCCCAGGCAACTTGGCAAGACCTCATCTCTATAATAAATTAAAAAATTAGCCAGGCATGGTAGCACGCCCCTGTAGTTCTGGCTACTTACAAGGCTGAGGCGGAAGGATCACCTGAGCCTAGCAGGTCGACGCTGGGATAGCCGTGAGCGTGCCACTACACTTCAGCCTGGGTGATGGAGTGAGGCTCCAACTCAGAAAAACAATTGAAATAGCATTCGCATACTGTAAAATTCACCCTTTTGAAGCACACTGTTCAGTGGGGTTTAGTACATTTACCAGTGTATGCGGCTGTCACCATTATGAATCTGAGAATATTTTTGTTGCTCCATGAAGAAGCTCCATGCCCGTTGGTAGTCACTCCCTTCCCTCCCCCCAGCCCTGACAGCCACTGCCCTGCTTTCTGTTCCCGGATATATGGATGGAACCACACACTGCGTGGTCGTTTTGTGTCCGGCCCTTTCACTTGACACGATGTGCTCAAGGTGCATCCTTGCTGTGGCTTGGATTAGGATGTTGTTTCTTTGTATTGGATGACACTGCACTGTGGGGTATGCCATATTTGTCCATTCATCAGCCATGGATGGATGGGTCATTTCTCCTTTGTGGCCCTTATGAGTAATGATGCTGTGAACGTTAGTTTTTGCGTGGATGCATGTGTTCAGTCCTCTTAGGAGTACATCGAAAAGCTATTTTGAAGATAGCATAAGGTACGAGAGGTGTCATTTTCATTGTTCTTCTTGTGATTGTTTCTAGTTCCCACTAGTGGCCGACTTGTTTCATGACAACAAGGACCCTGTCCCTGCCACCACCACAGCTGGAAAGGGGTCATCTTCGAAGATCAACATCCGCTCTGCCAGACCCCCCATAAAAGTCTCCAACAAGGAGCACAAGAAAACTGTGGGCCACCAGGTCAGCCCAGCCAAAAGCTCTGGGCTAGGGCACACGTGCCCAGCAGCCTCTCTGTGGGTGAAGGGTGACCACAGGACAGAGGGAGGCCATGTGGCCCCAGTAGTTCCCAGCTCTGTCTGTGTCCTTAGGAGAAGGAAACTAAAACCTTCACTATGGGCACTAATTGAGGAACGAGGGAAGGGGAGGGCACAGCCCCAGTCAGGGTGTTCATTCCCACGAGTCCACACTGCAGGGCCTCAGACACCCCATGGGTCCATACTGCAGGGCCACAGACACCCAACAGGTCCACGCTGTAGGGTCTCAGACACCCCATGGCTCCACGCTGCAGGGTCTCAGACACCCCACGGGTCCACGCTGTAGGGTCTCAGACACCCCACGGGTCCGCGCTGCAGGGCCTCAGATACCCCACGGGTCTGCGCTGCAGGGCCACAGACACCCCACGGGTCCGCGCTGCAGGGCCACAGACACCCCACGAGTCCGCGCTGCAGGGCCTCAGACACCCCACGGGTCCACGCTGCAGGGCCTCAGACACCCCACGGGTCCACGCTGC
>CAUYQG010197533.1:0-13486 GCA_963574415.1 Tarsius wallacei | reverse complement strand
CCCCCTCTATTAGATATAGAAGAAAATTCTTTTGGAGATTGCCAATTAAGAGGCTCTATTCTGGTCTCTGAGTTACATTTTGGTCTAGCGTTGGTGTAATCAACATTAATAGTAAATTTATAGAAATAACTAAATTTTTTGTAAACTTGATTGTTTATAGAGTTTATTTTACATATTTTTTCATGGATCTTACACATACCATTCTGCAACATGCCTGAGCATATTTTTGTCCTATATTTTTCTGCTCTTCAAATAACCACTCATTTCATTATAGTACAAAAATTTACCATACAAGATCTTTTCCTATACAAAATTATTCTCTTTCCTTTTTATTCTTTCTTACTAAAAAATATTTTTATACCAACAATTTTTTTTTTACATCTTTCCTTTACTTTCTGGTTTCTTTCTTTTTTACCTTTTTTATAAATAACTTTACATCTATAATTTGAATTAACCATTAGTAACTTTTGATTAAGACAAGGCTATATGATTTCAACATGGGTGGCCAGGACCAGAGAGCTGGCACCTGTTAACTAATTAATTTGGATTCCAGCACCCTAATATTCACCTAGGGGTTTATTTGAGTGATGATACTTTCCCAGGTTTCCCAGGTCGTCTCAGTGGCCACCAATTCTGAGGGTGCACCTATTCCCAAATGATTCTCTGGCCTACATAGTGGACAAGGTCCTGGAGGTTTAGGCCTCTTTGGGACAACTACATTTCAAGTGCCCACACAGATTGTACCCATAGCAACACATACCACCCCCCTTAGCAGGTTTGCTATTATCAGGTGTCTGTGGGCAGTTGGAGTTTTGTTGCTAATGGTGACTGCCAGTTGGGATGCGTATGTCCTCTGGTCCTGCTGCCCTACATGTTGGCAGCCTTTTTCTTCTTTAACATCACTGCTGTTTAAAAAAAAAGTGGGTTTTTAAAATATTTTTTTTTTAATTGGGAAGCTGGGCTCGGTGGTTCACCCTGTAATCCCGCGCCTTGGGAGGCTGAGGTTAGTGGATTGCCTGAGCCCGCGGGTTCGAGACCCGCTTGGGCAACTCGGGGAGACCTCATCTCTACAATAAATCAAAAAATTAGCCGAGTGTGTTAGCACGCGCCTGTAGTTCCAGCTACTTGGAAGGCTGAGGCGGAAGGATCGCGGAGCCCAGCAGGTCGAGGCTGTGGTGGCCGGGAGCTGCCACTGCACTCCAGTCTGGGCGACAGAGTGAGACTCCAACTCAAAAAAAAAAATTGGGAACTTGGTTCCCCTTAATTTTAAGTCTAGGCTTTGGAATTGAGCATCTAATACCCCACAGGATGTAATCTTGTTTGTAAAGTAGTGAATTTTTTTAAATGTCTTTACATATGAAACCTTTGACCATTTTTTTCATTTTTAACGGTCTGATGTAACACTCTAAAGAGTGAACAGGCCATGTAGATCTGAAATTTACTTATCTTATTTCCTACTTATTTTTAATTATCAGCAGACAGATTTGTTAAGAACCTTTATATATTACTAAATTACAGTCCAGGTGGTGTCGAAGGTTGGTATGAGGCTTTTGGAAAAAAAAATTGTTGTGAGGTATAGTCAGTTGATGAGAGTGATCAGTTCTCATGCCTTATTGAGGCACACAGAGAGTATTCAGCATTTCACTCACCCTGCAGAAGTACCAGTCTCAGTAAAGTGACCAAACTTTTTTCAAAAATACCTTTTGCAAACCTGACATAATAAACACTGCTGTTATTTTTGGTACTAATGTTTTAGCATATGGTAAATTTGTAGGAAGTAAGATTTTATTACAGCACTTGGAAGTTTGGTTGGAAAAACTGATTAGAATGACAATAAGCTATTTTTTTCTTCCTGTGAGTTAACAGGATTTGTTAACTAACACATGGTCCCTTTGTTTCTGTCAAGGAGGTGGGCTGATAGTCCCAGTTTAGATTTGAGATAGATTTACTGTAGAAAAAGGGAACATGAACTTTAATACCTCCTACCACTTCTCAAAGGGAAAGCTGATGAGCAGGGTTGGAGAGGCTTAAATGGGTGTCTGAAGCAGATATGGGCAGACAAAGGGAATGGAGGATTAGGAGCAGGAAGTACACATCACCTCTGTGTGTTTTTGTTGTTGTTTGTTTGTTTGTTTGTTTGCTGTGCCTGTCATGGTTGTTGCCAGGATGTTATCAGGTTGCAAAGGAGGACATTGAAAGTGGGATAAGGGGGAGATTGGACAACTGGATTTGAATTATCGGAAGGAAAGCAGGAAGGAGGTAAAGTAATTAAAGGAGTATGCCACAGGAAGAACAAGGGTCAGGTGGCACCATTTTGAGACTTTCAGACCATTTACCCTTGTGGCAGCAATAGAGGTTAAGTTGAAGGAGAGTATTAGAGGCAAGAGACCCCCCTAGAGCTCCACCTTTCGGTTGCCTAGCTGGTATTGCGGAATGGGGGCCCTTGGTGATCCAATATTGAGGGTTCCCATGAGGAATCCTAAAGAGAAAGATGGAGTGGTTCTGAGAACAATTCTGAGAGATCAGAAAAAAAGAAACCCATCCATGTTCTCAGCTGGTGTCCCAAAAGAGAATCAATGGAATCAGCTTGAGTGTGTGGGTATAGAATGAGAAAGGGCATCCCCTGGATCCCCTTGACCACCATAGGCAGTCCTTCTGCCTAGTGGCAAGACTGCTCCTACGCATGCTTGGGAGACTTGGTACCAAGATTTCCCAATGAGAAAATCTTCTGAGCAGAGACAGTAGCCTCTTGAGTTCATTCACAGGCCTTCTGATGAATGAGGATAATGCATGAACTCACAGGGGTTGTAACTTCATGTCAGAAGAAAGCTGAAGTGATGAGGAGAAGGTTTGGCCAAAGTGGTTCACCAAGTCCGGCAGTGAAGGTGATGAGGACAGAGAAAGGGAGCCAAGGAGAGTTCTGACCAGAACTGTTAATTGTCTTCCAAGTTCAGCACAGTCCGCAGAGAGACTTGTGTTAGAAAAAGAAGAGAGTGAGAGAAGGAGTGTGGAGGGGACTCCACACGGAGCAAAGTCCTCGCAGGGGCCACCAAAACGTTAGGTCAGAGTGCCAGTGCCGTGAATGTGCAAAGAATGATACAGAAATTATATTAGGAAAGATAGTTTATTTAGAAAGTAGATTAGAGTAAGAGGGTGGATCCACATCTTTAAGACAGAAAGGGGGCCGGAGCTTAAAGAAAGCATAGCACCCAGAGCTTGAGACTAGGGGCTTTTAAAAAATTTCTTTTGGAAGTGGGTGGGGCAGGCAAACATTCACCTGGAACATATGTCATGGTGATGGGGTATGTTTCTGGTTTACCTTTGATGACCAGATGGATGGGCAGGTCAGTCACATAGATGAGGAGGGCAGGGCCAGTAGCTGAAAGACAAATCCTTAGGAGATGTTAATCTCAATGTCCTGTGACTTGTCCAGGCTCCTGGGAAAGTATTATTGTAGTATATGAATGCAAGGAGACCAGAGAAACTCCATTTTGGGCTCTTTCACCCCAATACTTTAGACTCTGGTAAAAATAGTTTCTCTTAAGGACATGTCTTATAATGAGGAATATAATGCTTTGGTGTATTTCAAAATGGTTGCTTTTCCTTTCCTCCTGACAGAACCATGAGGAGGTTTTTCTTTACTATTCTCCTTGAGAGCCAGCTGAGCTCCTGGAAGTAAAACTCATAAAAGTGTGGGAATGCCAAATGACTGGATCTCCCTGGAGTTTTTATTCCTTAGACTTGACTTCACTGTGCCTCTAGCAATTAATTGCAATTCAAGTTTCTCTACTCTGGCACCAGTCCCTGGTGGTGGTGGCAGGGTATGTTCTGCTTCTGTAAATTGTGGTTCTCAATATTCACCTGTCTTTCTCTCCAATTGGAATAATGGCTTGCCCTGTGATATGACTTCTCTGATGGACCTGAGAAGAACTCATTTTTCAGTTTCTTCAACTTTGTACTTATTTTACTTATTAGGACTAGTGACAACTTCCAACATGGTGGACTGAAACCTGGAAGTCTTGAGTTCTCTCCATCTAGTGAATTTTAAATTTCACATATTATTTTTTTGATATCTAGAATTTCTATTTGTTCCTTTTCCAAATTTACCTGCTCAATTCTTATTACATTTTTATTACTTCTAATATTTTGTTAGCATCATACGCATACTCATTTTGTTTACTAAATTTAATGGTTCTGATAATCTGAAATGTTTATGGGTTTCATTTTATTTATTTGTTCTACTATCCTTGCTTATGTATTCTTGTCATCTTGTGGCTTTAAAAAAATTCCCATTGTGAATCTATGTTTATTGGAACTTTCTTTGTGAGGATTTTTGAGGCTTTGACTGAGTTGTATATTCCTGAAGAGATGATTTGTTTTTAACTTCTGCCAGCTGAATGGAATTCCTACTACATTCAGGTCACCTTAATTCCTTGTCTTGGTGTTATTTTGGATCATGCAGATAATGTAATTTTAGAGCTACAGTTACTACATAATGGATGATATCATTTTTTTTTTTTACAGAATTCCTCAACTAGTCCATCCCTTCATCTCACACACCCAGAGCTGAAATTACTATAGACAAGTTTTCTTGCTGAGTTCTCTTATGAGGCAGTTTGTCTTCCCCTGGGTTTATCACTTCATGGAGGATGTAACCAACACATTAGGGCTCCTAGATATACACGTGGGTCTGGGTCTCCAATACAACATTCCAAATATCCTTTCTTTTATATCGCATGTGATGACTTTTGAAATTACAGCTCTGTATTGCTGGAGATTGGCAGATGCCACACAACAGCTGCTGACTTTAGAGCCTGCTTTTCTCTAGATTCTTAGGGCTGCTTTATTTTCAGCCTTCAAGAAGGTGTTTTATTCACTTTCTGCTGGATATATCATTTTGATATAAATTAAAATAGTTTAAAAATATTTCATGTATCAACATTAGATCTTTTATAGTGAGCTTGTTTTTCAGATGTATAGTGACATTTAACTTGAAAGAATAACTCCTTGACAATTTAATTTTGAGCTTGTGTATTTCTTTTTTTTCTTTTTCTTTTTTTCTTTTTTAAGAAAGCAAGATTTATTGAGAGGACAGAAAATCTCCCACAGTGGAAGGGTACCCGAGGGGTTTGCCCTCTTTTTTATATATTAAAAAAAATTATTCTGTTAAGCAGGTATTTAAATTGAGTAACTCCCTACGTATCATTAGTTTTGAGTTCATTTTGGAATTTCTTTTCCTTAACTCCCTGTGTACTTAAGTCATTGCATCTGTTTTGCAGTAACCCACACACGCTTCTGCAACCATACACATGCATATTTATTTTCCTTTGAGTTAAAGCACTATTACTACTGGAACTATATAGAGTCAACTTTTTTACCTGCATCTGTATTGCACAGTAGTATGGTTTTCATAACCTAAAATCCCTACTGTAAAATTAGATACTTATCAAGAACATTACATAATAAGTACACACTGAAATGTGTTGAACTGTTAAATGAAGAATATTTAGTATGTTGAACACAGTAAAAACAATGAATTTGGAATAATCATATGCCTCCAACGTTTAAATAAATTAGGTAGATAGTTTAAAATATAAGTATGTAATTTGTTTTTGTCTTTTTTTCTTTTTTTCGGTCCTGATTAGTTTAGTGGTTGTGGAATCTAATATGTGTGGGAGAAGTTTTGTGGATATTTGGTAAAGAAGCAATAACACAAGATAGCTACATTTATAAAACAAATGAGTTAACTCTGATTATTGTAGAGGCAATCGATTCAATTAATTTTCATGGAGATATAGCTATAAAAGAGCAGAAACTTTCCTCTCCTTAAAATTCATGAAATGTTTTTTAATATATGTGATCAAGGACTATTAAAAGATATTTTAAAATAAATTACATTTTAGAAATTATTTTTAAAGTAGGCAAGGTTAGTGATGTCTCATTTTTTAAAATCTGCATCTTTTAGGAAAGTCACGGCATTGATTGTCCCGTATTTGAATAAGTAGCAAGCATTCACCGATGACTTCTTCTATCACATCGGGAGACTTCACATCCTTTTTTAATTTACACAAGGCAGGAAGACTTGCTATGGTTAGTAAAATGTGAACAGGGATGGTATGTGTCACTTCAGTTGCCAGTGCCCAGGTACCCGCCTTTCTCTCTCATGTCTTGGTGATTGTAGAAGTGTAGGATGATATCCAGCTACCATGGGCCTGGCGCAACCCAGACTTCTGAACCAACACGGAACAGGTGCTCAGATCTGTACCTTAGCCTGGGAGAAATTACTTATTTTTTTGTATAATAGCACTAAGATATGAAGTTGTTTGTAACTGTAGCATAGCCTAGACTACCCTGGCTAATACTAGGTGGTAAAATATGAAGTATTTTAAGTGAACACAAAAAGAACAATTGACAAATATAGACAAAAAGAAAAGAAATATAGACAAAAAGAAAACGTTTGAGGTGAAGCACTTTATATTAAGAGGTATTATGTGGCCGAGCACGGTGGCTCAAGTCTATAATTCCAGCACTTTGGGAGGCCGAGGCGAGAGGATTGCCTGAGCCCGTGAGTTCGAGACCAGCCTGGGCAACATGATGAGACCTCATCTCTACATTAAACCAAAAAAATAGCTGGGCATGGTAGCACTCACCTGTAGTTCCAGCTACTTGGAAGGCTGAGGTGGAAGGATAGCCTGAGCCCAGCAGGTTGAGGCTGCGGTGGTCGGGAGCATACCACTGCACTCCAGCCTGGGCGACAGAGTAAGACTCCAACTCAAAACAAAACAAAACAAAACAAAACAAAAACCAGGCATTACATTTTAAAATACACCAAGATTAATTTATTTTGTAGAAAGCTTATTACAGCAAGTTGAAATCTAGTTCAACCCATTATCTTGACTTCATGTATTTAAATTTGCTTTTTTTGTATAGTTTAAATATTTTATCCTGACATAAGATGTAAGAGGGTGGATTAAGTATTTTTTATGCTAATGTTCTTTGCTAAGCACAATAACTACTTATTGACTTTAATGTTTCTGATCTGCCACTCTTCACCATATTGTTTCCAGTCTGGGGTTAACTTAGAAACAAACCTCAGTTGGCACTTTTGAAAGGGGTGTGTGGGGAACAATAGGATCTTGTTATTATGTATAGGCAGAGTAGACCTTTCTTTTTGTTTTGTTTTATTTTGCTTTATGTTTGCTTGTTAGACTACTTGGTATTTGAACTCCTGGTCCATGTTGGGAACTTCTTCACCTTCAATGTCTTCTTGGGAAAGACATTTGCAGGTGTAGCACTGTGCTGACTGGAGCCTCCAGTGACCAGCAGTGGGATAAGGTTGTCCCCAAACTGTTCCTGTTGCAGGACCTTAACTATGATTCCCTGTGTTTTGGTCTACACATCATTTGCCACATTCTCCTCAAGCCTTGTTCTCTAACCATGCAAATGGTTTTAGAAGGCCAGCCTATCGATACATTTCTTAAGTTAGTCATTTTTGGTCTCCTAAATAAGAACACTCACTGATAAAAGATAGCACTCAGAATTTCTTTCAGTTTCAATGTTGACAAAACTTGGAGATATTTTTCACCTTGGTGCGGAACAAGAAGGCTTTAACTTTTACAATTGTGTCTCATTTCAAATGTTACGTTTCCATTATGTACTGCTTATTTTGTTATACATTTTGATGCTCTATTGGGGCACACAGATGGTATGTTATAATGTATGATATATAATATATTAATAATATATAAAAATATAATATAACATAGGTGAGGAAAGCATGTGTGGTGACTTGGAGAAAAATACTGTGCGCATTAGTATGTGTCATTACATGTGGTACCTTCAATGTTAGCATGATATAGCGAGTTCTCTGTTAGAGATGGATTGGTGTTTAAAGTGAAAAAAATGAATTTTAGTTTCATACAAATCTCTAAGACCACAGCTACCTTTAGGAGAAACCCCAAGATCCCACTGGGAGCGGAGGATTTGAATCAGTTATTAGTTTGTTTGTAAAAGCATTTATAATGCAAATCAGTGGAGAAAGGTAATGTTGAAAGAGTAGAATGATTTGTGTTGAAAGAGTAGAATGATTAATTTGAGTTTTTACTCCATGCTGTGAAGAGAGGAAAAGAGAAGTAGGAATTGTTTTAAATGTAGTGAAAACTAGTGCTTTGATTTAAATCAGCAATTATTTATTGGTTGCCTACTAAGTATAAGGCATTACTCTAAGTAACAGAGGAGGACTGATCCCTGCCCTCAACGGTATATTATTCAAGTGAATGAGTGAGCCCTATGAATGCTAGGTCTATACCAGAGACTAGTTAGTGGAAATACAAAAATAAATAAGAAACGGTATTATCTCTCAAAGAGCATACAGAGTCAAAGGTGAAACAGATATATGGACAATGATAAATAATATAAAGTGGTAGTATGATCATAGACATGTCACAGCGAGAGGGACATCTTCAGTTGCTGGAAACAATTACTATGCAATAACGATAGGACCAATACAATAATCCCTCTTTTTTCAGCTGCCAAAAGGGGTCATTGGGTGTAGCTGCTGCTTCTTTTGTTAGGCACACACTTCCTAGCTCATTCACTCACTTATTCATTTACACGTGTTCATTTAAAAACTATTTATTAAAGGATCACTAAATATCTTTTTACTAGAAGTGAAATGAACTTTAACAGCATGCTGGAATGCATAGATTCTTTCAGGTTATTAAATGTGCTTCATTTTGTCTTACCTAATCATGTGCTGTGCCTTCTACTTGTACTGTCTATACACCATAGCTATTTTTATATCTAGACTCATAGTGCTTTTTGTACACCACTTCTATTCTTTTATCTAGTAAACTCCTTTTTAGCCATCATATCTTAGCACCAAAAGAAACCATTTCTAATGGTTTATTGCACTCTGTAAATTCATTCATAGCACCTTACACATTTTTCTTTAAAAAAAAGATTGTAGCTGGGCTCCGTGGCTCAGTCTGTAATTCCGTGCTTTGGGAGGCTGAGGCTGAGGTGAGTGAATTGCCTGAGCCCCCGGGATTCGAGACCCACCTGGGCAACTTGGCGAGACCTCATCTCTACAATAAGTCAAAAAAAAAAAAATTAGCCAGGCGTGGTAGCGCGCGCCTGTAGTTTCAGCTACTCAGAAGGCTGAGGCGGAAGGATTGCCAGAGCAGCAGGTCGAGGCTGCGTGGCCGGGAGCAGCCGCTGCACTCCAGTCTGGGCGACAGAGTGAGACTCCAACTAAAAAAAAAAAAATTTGTTTATTTACAAGCTGTGGGGTAAAATTCAGGGTTGGTTATACAAACATTCATCGTGCAAGTACCCCTGTTGATGACGTGTGCCCCCGCCAGGCAGATTTCAACTACTGTTATTCCCATCTCCCCCACCCCCCCTCCCCACCGCAGTTTCCAACTACTGTCAATCCTTTACTTACACTATTATGGTAGTTGTTCATGGTCCACTTATGAGTGAGAACATGGGATACTTGGTTCTTTACATTTTTCAATTGTATACATATGGATTTTTGGGGGGGGGTCCTTTCCTTGTTCCCTTTTTGCTCATCATTATATCCTTCCCACCTAGCATTCATGTCATGGATGCTCAAATAATACTTGCTGAGAGGATGAAGGCAATGGACAAAGTACAGTGTAGGACAAGCTACCCTACAGGGTATTGTGGATACACATGAGTCATCTAACTCAGTCTTGGGGGATCAATGATGTATAAACTGAAATGTAAGTGAGTCAGACACTTAGAGCCAGTGGAACGGGGGATGAAGGAAGAGAAATGTGTCTTCCAAATAAAAACATGTAAAAAGGCCAGGAAGTGAGATACTTGGAATCTCATGGGACTCCACAGAACATGCACATTCAGTTACCCTTGGGGCGTACTTTGGGCACATGCTCATTGGGAGAGGGAGAGTTCATATGCCCGGCATAGAACCACATTCAGTCTTAGTACAGTGTAAAAATGGGTGCCCTAGGATGTCCCGACAAAGCTGCTGTGGCTTGTCCTTTCAGTGGTTGGTTCTGCTTTCTATCTCATTTTCTCACCCTATCAAGAAAGGAAAAGACAAGTAGCTGAAGCTGTAAAATTGTAAAGTTGCCAATGTGCAAATCTGGATTGTCCTCTGCCTAGTGAAAGAGCCTGGGACTCCTCTGGAATCCCTCCTTTCGTGGATTCTCTCCTTTGGCACCTCCCTTGCTCCCCTAGACAGGTATCAATGCCCAGGTTATGCAGGCCATGCACATGAAGGTTGTTCTTGGTCTCTATCTCCCTCTCTTCTATTACACATTCTGGGATTTATTTTCAGCTTAATACTTCATGTATCTATATACATTACCTCATTGTATATCAAAGCATATGAGTCATATTTTAATATTGGCTTTTCATTTTGGATTTTATTTCTACATTGAAGTATTGAATACATAGTATTTATAGTGTGATTTTTTGCTTGGTCAGGCATCTTAAGTCTTCTTGTCAGAAGCCAGAAGAGTTGACTTAAAATCTTGCATATAGTACAATCTTTACCAGAGGGTATCTGCTAAGTGCCTCAGGTGCCTTACCTGCAAAAAGGAACTAACAATCCTTACCTCCTGGATATTATGAGTAAGTGAGATACTAATTTAAAACATGAGTTCTGATACATATTAAGTATACAACTAACTTGTTGCCCTCTTTATTTTGTTATTGGCATATTGATTAATCCACATATATCATTTACCAATATGGGCATTCATTTTTGTCAAAAATTTTAAATAAATACCTCATATAATACATTTCCAGACTTTCACACTGTGGTTATGGAGTTCCTCAGGCTCATACATAGAAGGCTTATTGTTTTATTAAATAGACTCAGTCTCAATTTCCCTGGAATAATTTTTTTGGGATGGTATATATATTTTTTTAACTTTCCCACTTTTTTTTTGTTTTGGCAGTTTTCCATGATTCATTTCCATGGCTTTAAAGATCAAATATTGAGAGACAGAATTTATATTTCTGTACCACTTTTAACCTTACATTTCTTCAAGGCTGATCTTGGTTGAGAAATAAATGTGATAGTGAAAAGGCACATTACCCCTAAGAAAGGGGGCCTCATTTAAATAAGCTATTCTTTTGCAAGTCATAACAAATGAAAAAGAGGCTTCGGGTCAGAAGACCTTTATTTTAGGCCCAGCCCTCTTCTTGACCATCTCTGAAACCACAGGCACATCCCTAACCTCTCTGAAAATCAGTTTCTTTCTCTGTATATTTAGCTTTCCTACAATTAAATAAAATGTTTATCAGAACCTTATGATGTAGAAGTTACTATGTAAATGTTAGTTTCTGTTGTTAACAAAAATAAGAATTGACCTATATCACTAGTGTAAACAGAAAGTAGAAAAAGACCAAACTAGTCTTTTGTTTGGTTAGAATATTGCTCCATTCAGAATGGAAAAGCAAGCCCCATGAGCAACTTATTAAAAATTTTGTACTTTCTTTATTTTTCATTTTTACTGAGTTTTAATGGAACCTGGATACTTTTATTAGGGACAAAGACAATTGCAAGAGCTCTGTAAGGCTAATTAAGCTTGTGACCAGTGCCTTCAATCTCTGTTTTTGGCTGGTAGGCCTGGAATATGAGTATTTTCTGGTGTACTTTCAACCCTCAGGATTTTCCACTGTGGTATTTTAACTGAAATAACAGTCCTTCCTTTACTCCCTAGGTGAATCTAATAGAATTAACCTTTCTATTTGGTAATTGAGAGCTGGTCTAATCAACTAGACTATTGAATGTGCTTTGTCAAGGTCCTAAAACAGGCCCAACTCAGGGATGAAGAAGGAATAGCCTCAGGTGCAAGAGGTTAAGTCCTAGAGATGGTTGATATTCATGGGGAATGTGAGGAGACCTAGAATTTCTAAGGGTAGAATTGTACTTGAAAACAGTGTAATATTCTTAATATCTGACATGAAATATCCCAGTCGTGGTGATGAAGAAAAAAATGTTTTATCAGTAGAAAACATAAGAGAATATTGTTGAGACAAAAGTATCATTGAGAAGATGCTTTACTGGGTAGAAGCTGAACCTCCAGGGTTTTACTGTGGGCTGAACTCTTTTGCTTAAACCTGGAAGAATATTATACTTGAGTAAAGAAGAGAAAGTCTGCAAAAAAAGTGGGAGTGAAGCTAGTAAGATAGAAAAGGGCAGTTTCTACATGGTGCCTTTGATACTTCCCTCATGTTATTGAATCAGATTACTAAATTACTTGAAGTAATTTTTGGGGGTTGGGGTAAGATGTAGAGAGTCTGGGCTTAGTCTAATGTGAGCATCTGAGGCATCATGTTCTGAAGGAAAAAATGTGAGTCAGAACCATGAAGAACTCACAGAAATCACAAGCCAAACTCTTGACTTTTCCACGTAAGGAAGACCAACTATTAGAAGGCAAGCTAAATTTAACCAGAGTGTGGGGAGCCAGAGAACCCATAGATAAAGCATTAGTAAAAGCTACTTCTGCTTCCAGGTTGCAAGGTCCTATCTACTATCTATTCTCTTGAAGATAAGAAAATGGAGACCTGAATATCTAAGTGACATGCTTGAAATCACAAGCTGCCATTGTGGTCTAGTAGTACAATGAGGAAAACACATTCCACTCACTCCTTCCAATAAATGAGGAGAGTCCTGCAAGATGAAATGAGCCCATCTTGTTCTGTCAGACTCATCAGTTTTGGAATTCCTTCAGAAGGAAAGCTGATCCAGAATGGTCCTCAACCCTCATTCCGACTTGGAACTAATGTTTTTGACAACCCACTGTGATCCCAAGGCACTATATCTCACACCTGTTATTCCTGAGGCATCCTTATTTACCCACCACTTTTTTCTCAGTCCCTTTATGTTCTGCAGCTTTTCTTTCCTGGTTCAACCCAACCCAATTTTCTGTCTCCTCCAAGCATTTCCACTATTCCTTCATAGTTTCTCTTTTTGTTCCTGAATACTTGTACTTTCTGCCTTGACCAACTCTTTTCCTTGTATATCTCAATTTACTACAACCTGGCTTTTACCTCTATTTGATCTACTGGAATCATTCCTACAGAAATAGTAAAATTTGCAATAAAGATTCACAACAATTCTGTGAGCCAATTACCATTATTCGCATCTTATCATGGGGATAATAGTAGAACTGAATTTATACATTAGTATGAGCTTCAAATAACATGTACTTAGTTTTCGATCAACACTTGCTATTATTCTTATTATCATGTTGTTGTTGACTTTCTCCTTCTTCTGAAAATGCTCTATTTTCTTCTTTCTTTTTTTTTTTTTTTTCTTATTACTAGAGCAAGTTTCTTTTTGGGTTGTCAATTTTCTTCTGTGGACACTTTCTGTTTCCCTTGAACCTCCTCTTTCTTTCCCAGTCCTTGAAAAATTTTTTTTTTTTTTTTTTTTTTTGATTTGGATTCTCACACAGTCGCAAAAAAATGTTTTCATTTGCCGCTC
>CAUYQG010197531.1:0-17881 GCA_963574415.1 Tarsius wallacei | reverse complement strand
CTTCCTTTTGAGGACTTTTTTCATCCAAGGAAACAACAACAAAAAAGTTGCTCGGGGTAGGATCTGGTGAATAGGGAGAGTGGGACGCTGGGGGGTGGGGGGGTCATGCTGTTTGGGGGCTAAAACTGCTGAACACTCTGGGGGGTGGGGGGGTCATGCTGTTTGGGGGCTAAAACTGCTGAACACTCAATGTGGTGTGGGCAGGTATGTTTGTAAATCACACATCATGAAATGGGCAAATGCGTTGAAATAATCTCCAAAAAAAAATCACTGAAGCTGAATGCAGACTTTCACAACTATGCCAGCTTGTACACTGATGCCAGTGGGTTCCTAGAACACTTACCTAGCACCCCTGCTAGGTAATCCTGTACTAAAAGGGGCTTGCTCTCCAAAAGCTAATTCTGTATTTTTTGTGGTCCCTCTCATGTGTGCTGCTTCATTCTGGTGGCAGAACTGTTAGGTGAACTTTGTTTTGCTTTTGTTTTTGTTTTGAGTTGGAGTCTCACTCTGTCACACAGGCTGGAGTGCAGTGGTACAGTCATGGCGCACTGCAGCCTCGACCTCCTGAGGCAGTTCTTCTGCCTCAGCCTCCTAGTAATTGGGACTACAGGCATGTGCCACCATGCCAGGCTAATTTTTTAATTTTTTTGTAGAGATGCAATCTCACTGTGTTGGCCAGGCTGGTCTCATACTCCTGGGTTTAAGCGATACTCCTTCTTCTGCCTCCCAAAGTTCTGGGATTACAGGCATGAGCCACCACGCCCAGCCTGTTAGATGAACTTTGGAAGGGAGTGGTTGAGAGGAACAATCAAAAGGGTTGGATCTCATTTTAGGCGTTACTGTGAAAGTATTATTTATGTGGTCAACATAGTATCTTTTTGTTGGTAGCTTTGGTTTTTGACTCATGCTACTGCACAGCATATTCTTTGCTAATGAATAGATTTCTGTGGCTCTTATCAGGAGTTGTCTGCTGTGCGTGGGAGGCTGCTGAATTATGCACCTCAAAGTGTAGTACATGGGATCTAGCAAAAGCAATGTGTTTTATTGTGGTAAATGTCCAAAGAAGTTGATGCCAGAGTTATCTTTCTCGATCATTAGGTGGCTTGCTCCTCTGGCCAAGTTAAATCTTCACATTTCTTTTCTTTTCTTTTTTCTTTCTTTCTTTTTTTTTTTTTTTTTTTGAGTTGGAGTCTTCATCAACTAGGCTGGAGTGCAGTGGCACGCTCACGGCCACCCCAGCATCATCGACCTGCTGGGCTTCCAGCAATTCTTCTGCCTCAGCCTTCCAAGTAGCCGGAACTACAGGCCCGCGCTACTGTGCCTGGCTAATTTTTTTGATTTATTGTGGAGACAGGGTCTCGCCAAGTTGCCCGTGTGGGTCTCGAACCCACGGGCTTAGGCAATCCACTCATCTCGGCCTCCCAAAGTCCTGGGATTACAGGCTGAGCCACCCAGCCCAGCCCTTCACATTTCTTTCTTGGTAAAATGAGACGGTTGTAATTTATAATCTTTAGGAGATTATTAGCTTCCAACTAGTTGTACCCAGACAATTTGTTGGTTAAGCAGCTGGAGGAAATATACCAAATGGAAGTGTGTGTGTGTGTGTGTGTGTGTGTGTGTGTGTGTGTGTGTGTGTTTGTGTTTGGGCAATGCGTCTAATTTGAAAGCTATCTAAATAATAAATTTGTTAGTCAAAACCAAGCATTAGAAAATAGGGCTTGTGACTAAGTAGATCATCAACAGAGAACATTCATTAAGGATTTTTTTTTTTTTTTTTTTTTGGTGAGGAAGTGGGGTTGAACTCACAGAATGCCTCAGGGAGTTTGGTGGAAAGCTTTGATGCAAATGGAAGGTCAGGATATGGGAGGGAGGAGATCTGGAACCACCTAGGTGTGTAGGTGGGGAGGGGGCGAGGCTGGAGGCAGTCCCAGGCAGATGTTGCCAGGGAGCCTGGGGATGCCTGGGCTGGTTAGTAACTTGGAAGAGAAATCTTTGTTTCTCAATGTGCCTCTTGATACTATACATGTTGTGAAGTTGTGTGCTCTGGATTTCCACATTCTGAATTTTTTCATTACCTTTTGTTAATTTTTGACCATGATGAATTCAGGTTTAGAATGCTGTTGCTTATCATGAAGATAGAGAGGATGACTAGGTGTGAATGAATGTGAGGTAATCTGCATGGTCTGGGGAGAGACTGGGTGTGTATTTTGGAAGGAAGAGAGAAGTGAAACAGGCAGTCCAGGCTTCACATTCTGGCTGCACGGAAACCAGCTCATTGCAGTCTCCTGGAGTCTGTGGACACAGACTCCACTTTTGTCTTAGACTTGATGCATTCCAATTGTAAGCTGTTGTTTGACAGGGGGTGGAGAAACAGTATAGAACAACTCAATGCATTCATTCCTGACAGGAGATGGAGAAACAGTATAAAACAACTTGATACATTCATGCTGTTGCCATATTCTTTATCCAAGTGTGAAGGATAGCAGAACAATATAAAGGAGCTGAACCACTACTGCATTTTAATTCCAAGTTCTTGTGAATTGGATTAGGTTTTTGAGTGCAGAAGTTAGGGTAATTTCCAGAAGGTTCATTTGCAGAGAAGTGGCTGTGTTATCAATTTTGGGAAAAAAAGCCTTACAGACTTCTGTTTTTAGAACTTACTATACAGAACTCTAACAGATAGGAGTATTTGTACAGCTAGACAACATCAGTTCATGCTAGTCTGTGCAGGTTCATGCTTGTGTACTTGATGAGATGAATATACCTGAAAATACATAAATGTAGTTGGAAATCAGAACAGAACTGCTTGAGGACCACTTGTTGATGAGTGCAGAGTGTTCTCTGGAATGAGTTCTACTATCCTTACATATAATGTTTAAAATAGTTGTTTTGGAGCAAACAGCTGCCATCCTCATAATCCATCTTAATTTGTGCCCAGTACTTGATTTTTTATTACAGCAGTCCTGGAAAAACCAGCTTCACAAAGATGTGATGCCAATGAAAGTAATGTGCAATCTAATGTTAAAACTGAACTCCCTGGAGCCTGGTGCTCTACAAATGTCAAATATCTGTGTTAACCTCAGAAATTTAAAACAGCCTGCCCTGCCCCTGTGAATTAGCCGTGATACTTTGGGGCCACTCGGCACACAGTTTGGAATCTCAGGATTAGAAGTTAGTGTTTTCGGTTCTGGTTTATAGGCTGGTAGTCTTCGTGGTAAGGAGACATCAAAGGCATCAAAGTCAGTTTTAATTCTCCATCCCCTTCCAGTATTGGTAATAAGCTTTTTCCTTGGGCTCCTTGTCTTCCCCAGAGCTATTCGTGCAGTTTTGGGATGCTGCCCTTGTGGTCGCTGAGCTGAGGAGAGGGATGGACGGAGGAAGGAACCCACAGTTCAGGTTTCCTATGCAGACCGTCCCTGCCACCCCACTCTCCTTCTACTGTCCTTCAGGCTTCTTTTCCATTTTCTGCTACGTATACTTCTTTAGGAAGTAAGTTGGCTGGGGTGGCAAAAGGGGGTGGGTCGTGGGGGTCCACAACCTTTCAAGGGCCCCTCAAGCTTTCAGCTCCACCTGTCTGGAGAAGTCTTGAGAAGTGCCTGTTTGCTGCCCAGTTCTGTGGTGAAAATTGGCTTTCTCATCATTGGCTGCTTCTCCCTGCATTAGGTTTCGTGGTCTTTTCACTCTGTCACTACTGGGCCATTGTTTTCTGCCTTCTACATTTTGTTGCTATCTTGGATCTACAATTGTTCCTTCTTGGTGTCTTTTTTGGGTTTGTACATTTTTTTAGTCCTTTTCTGTCATTTGGTGGGAGTGAAAATAACACATGCTTGGCCTACCGGTTTAATCAGACCTGAGGAAGTGATTTATTCTTTATGAGCTTCTGTTTACTGATCTATAAAATGTGGATGATAGTGTCCAACTTGCAGGTGATTTTATGGTGCTGTATGCCAGGTTCCTCATAGATATTCAGTAAATAATGGCTGCTAATCTTATAGCCATAGCATTTGTTATTTGAACAACCAAGACACTGGCAATAGATTGGGAGAGAAGTGGACACATTTCTTGTGTGGATGAATGAGGTGGATAAAAGAAGAGAAGATATTTTGGAAATGGGGAGAATAATTTGCTTGGTTTTAGGTATATTGAATTTGAAATACCATCAGGATACTAGATGAACATTTATTGAAGGAGTTGAAAATTCTTGTCAAGCCCTGGCACGTGAGGGTGGAGGTGGGCATTAGTTTCATAATCAGTGGTTTAGCCAGGCTCGGTGGCTCAGCCTGTAATCCCACGCCTTGGGAGTCTGAGGTGAGTGGATTGCCTGAGCCCGCAGGTTCGTGACCCGCCTGGGCAACTTGGTGAGACCTCATCTCTACAATAAATCAAGAATTAGCCAGGTGTGGTAGCGCGTGCCTGTAGTTCCAGCTACTTGGAAGGCTGAGGCGGAAGGATCGCCGGAGCCCAGCAGATTGAGGCTGCGGTGGCCGGAAGCGGCCACTGCACTCCAGTCTGGGTGACAGAGTGAGACTCCAACTCAAAAAAAAAAAAGAATCAGTGGTTTATATAGCCTAGGAAGATATTGTTTGGGAAGAGATAAGAGGGTCCAGCTGTGTGAAATACCTTCCTCAAGAGCTTGTCAGGAAAGGGAAATGCCTAGGTTGAAGAAAGCAAGGGAGCTGATTGTCAGAGTAGTTTTGTGGACAATTACATAGGGAATGTTTTCAGGAGGGTCACTGCCAGGCTGTTTGGACCTGAGAGAGGCAAGTAATAAGTGGTGAGTCTAGCTAAGATGTGAAGGTCCCATCTGTGCCATTAGCTAGACATGTGATTCTGTGTAAGACACCAGTTGGGCCTCTCTTTCCTTATTTGTTTAAAAAAAAGACTTGAGTACCCTTCCTAGATTTTAGGTCATGTATATCCAGACAGATGACTGACTATACCGGAGAGGCTTCACGGTCTACTAGCTGGGCCTATACTGGTCAGACTTGAGGGTGTTTTCTAGAAACTACACAATAAAGTCCTGAGGGAAGCACTTTTCCCTATATTCCCTTTAGGACTGCGTGTGTGTTAGGGCATTCAGATGAGGACTGAGAAGAAGCCATTGGATTGACTCTGGTGACTTTTGCTGACATTCAGGAGAGTTTTGCGGTGGGGGGGGCCCACGTGTGTAGTATAAGCTGAGTGGAGGGTTAATCAGACATGGAGGCAGATGGGGAAATGGGTAGTAATGGACAGAGTGAATCTGGGCTTGAAAAGCTTTTTGTGAGGAAAATTCTTTTCAGCATCTCTATAGGGGCAAACTGGGGCATCACTGACAGATGTGACAGTTACAGCTAATAAACTGAACTTTGACTCGTAATGTTTTTTTTCTCATTTGGAGCTGGTGACAACTTCTCTGCAGAATGGTATTTGGGAGCCTCTAATATAATTGAGTCCTGTATACCAGACATATAGCTGCCCCCTTTAAATATATTTTTTCTTGGAATATCCTCAGTCCTCTTACTTAACTTCTAGCAGTCAAAAAGTTCTCTTTGCCCTGGCTCCATGCCTTGTGTGAACTTGTCTAGAAGTTCAGCCCCATCCTTGTCTGCTTTAAATTAAAGACCCCTGGTTTCTTTTTTTTTGTTTGTTTTTTTGAGTCGTAGTCTCACTCTGTTGCCCAGACTGGAGTGCAGTGGCCACTCCCGGCCACCGCAGCCTCGACCTGCTGGGCTCCGATGATCCTTCTGCCTCAGCCTTCCAAGTAGCTGGAACTACAGGCGCGCACTACCACGCCCGGCTAATATTTTTTGATTTATTGTAGAGATGAGGTCTCGCCAAGTTGCCTAGGCGGGTCTCGAACCCGCGGGCTCAGGAAATTCACTCACCTCGGCCTCCCAAAGTGCGGGATTACAGGCTGAGCCACCGAGCCCGGCCTACCTCTGGTTTCTTATCTAACTGGAAAAGAGGCCTTCTCAGAACAAGTATTTCCTTAAGTGATAGCAGAACATTGCAGATCATATTTGATTGTGTTTTACTGCTTTAATATATTTCTGCCATGTCTGTTCAATTTCATTCCTTTCATAATTTTTCTTCCTGAAATACCCGGCTGTAATTTCCAGTGCTCTTGTGACTTTTGTCTATTTCTTTGCATTTTAATTCTGTCTTCCACAGTGCGGTCTTAAACTATCCTTACTCCTTTCTTTATTGTCAAAAAGCATTGTAAGTGCCTTTTACAGGTAATTGCCTTATTACAGATAGATTTATGTTTGGTCCTTAAAAATTTAAGCAAAACAACAAAAATGTCCTCACATCTCAGGATTAGCAGTTTCCCACCAGTGAGGCTGTTCACGGAACCATCACAGTTTATGGTCAAAGTGTAATTTATAAAGTCTCATGGGTGAGGGTAAGAAAGGGAAAATAGTGATGCCAAGTAAAAACAAAAGGTTTTAAGGTGTTACGAGCTACACAGATGGGTCACACATAACATATGAATGATGCAGACATGTAGGAATTGTTTCCTGGGTCCAAACTCCTGTAAGACTCTGCTGAAACCTTTTCCACTCTTTCCAGAAAAAAACTCAAGCACACAAGCTTCCTTCCATACTCTCATCCTTATTTCACAAGTGATTGTAGGGGATACATACATTTTCCCCCTGAACCTCATTTATGGACTCCCAATGAACCACACTCTAGGCCATCACTGTCTAGCACAGTAAGCCACTAGCCTCATGGAACAATTTATTTTTATTTTATTTTTTAGTTGGAGTCTCACTCCGTCACCCAGGCTGGAGTGCAGTGGCACGCTTACGGCCACCCCAGCATCGACCTGCTAGGCTCAGGCTATCCTTCTGCCTCGGCCTTCCAAGTAGCCAGAACTACAGGTGAGCACTACCACGCCTGGCTAATTTTTTTTGATTTATTGTAGAGATGAGGTCTCGCCAAGTTGCTCAGGCTGTTCTTGAACCCATGGGCTTAGGCAGTCCCCTCACCTCGGCGTCTCAACATGTTAGGACTACAGGCTTGAGCCACCGTGCCCAGCCTCTCATAGACCAATTTAAATTTAAACTAATTAAAATTAAATAAAATGAAAACTTCAGTTCCTCAGTTGGATAACCCACTTTCAAGTGCTCAATAACCACATGTAGTTAGTGGCTACCATATGGGACAGCACAGATAATAGAACATTTCCATCATTGCAGAAAGCTCTGTCGAATCCTGTTGCACTATACTTTCATGGTGGCTTAAGAAGATTTAGTTCCTTACCTAAGTCTTTTTTTGCCCTTCCCACTTCCTCCCTTCCCACTCCCCTGACCACTGTTAATGATTAGCTAGCATGCCTAACTACAGAGGTGCCTTGTTTTAAGTTAAATTGATGATTCATCTTCCAAAAACTTACTTGTTTAAATGAGTTCTTCATGGAAAGTGCTCTGACATAGTGATAGTGTAGTTTGATGTATAGTTTTTTCCTTCTCTAGTTGCTTCTGTCCATGAGGTAATGTTCAGTGGTTGACTAGATATAACTAGATATTTTATTTCACCTAGCAAGCCTTGCCTCCACATTGGTCTATTCCAACGTGTTTCCTGACAGTATTTTACTTAATTCCTTTTTTTGGTCAACTTCTTGCAGGAGCTAGCACCCATATTAGATGTCATGATGTTCCTTGATTTACTCATCCTTTTCAGCATGACAGCCAGAAAGTCTTTAGAAACAAATAGTGGAACCAATTAGGCTCTTAAGTGAGACACACCTAAATTAAGATATAAGGACATAAATACAGCTGAAGTGAAAATAGAAATAATTTTGAGATTACCCATGCTTTTGTTTCCCTGGTTAATTTCTTTGAACCTCAGTTTCTCAAGCTATAAAATGAAATGAAGTAGTAAGTTCTAGGACATTCAGGGTGAATGCAAAAGGAACTTGTGAATTTGACCAAAAAAAAAATCTGTTCCTAAATGTAAACCAGGAGTGATAAATTCAATTCAGTTTTTGGAAGTGAGAACTAGTCAAGTGGTTATGGAATATGTGTTTCAAATCTAAAGTTTTCAGAAAGGCAGTTTACCAGTGAAGGCTGCTCTGCCTTTGGCAGATTATTAAGGAGTGTAGTTGTTTTTCAACATTTGCCAGCTCCCTGTTGCTGTCAGTTAGTAGTACTTATTTTATTTTTTATTTTATTTTGAGTCAGGGTCTCACTCTGTTGCCCAGGCTGGAGTGCAGTAGCATGATCATGGCTTACTGTAGCCTTGAACTCCTGGATTCAAGAGATCCTCATGCCTCAGCCACCTGAGTAGTTGGAACTACTGGCCTGCATACCACACATCTGGCTAATTTTTTGTTTGTTTGTTTTTTTGTAGAGACGAGGTCTCACTATGTTGCCCAGACTGGTCTTGAACTCCTGACCTCAAGTGGTCCTTCTGCCTCAGCCTCCTAAAGTGCTGGGAATATAAGAGTGAGCCACCACACCTGTCAATGGTACTTATTCTTGATATTCTTTTTTTGTTTTGAGTCGGGGTCTCACTCTGTTGCCCAAGCTGGAGTGCAATGGCACCATCATGGCTCACTGAAGCCTCGACCTCCTGGCCTCAGGAGTTACTCCCGCCTCTGTCTCCTGAGCAGATGGGACTACAGGCATGTGCCACCATGCTCAGCTAATTTTTTTGTAGAGACAAGATTTTGTAGACCTTAGGCTGGTCTCAAACTCCTGGGCTCAAGCAGTCCTCTTGCCTTGGCCTCCCTAAGTGCTGGGATTTACAGGCGTGAGCCACTGCGCCCAGCCAGCACTTATTCTTAAGTGGGTTTTCTTGTTAGGCTTGTTCCTTCCCACATATTTTAATAGACCTCAAAAATAGAATGGGGGAAGAACTGATAGCGAAACAAAGAATTTAAGTGCAGAAATTACAAATATAATAATAATAAGATAGCACAAATAAAGGAGGAAGTAATTTGCACCTTACCATATGTAGAACATTGTACACAATGTGGCAGACCAAAAAAGGGACAAATGAGTAGATGGCATCAGGTGTTGTGAGTCCCTCCCAGGGAGTTGACATAGTAATTAGGAGACATGTACACAACTGCAGGAGATTAGCACATAAGTAGAGAGCTATAATTGAGGTGGCATTGATGATGAGAGCAAAGAGAAGAGAAAGATTGGGTTGCTGGGGCAGCCTTGGAAGGCTCTTTGCATGAGGTGATCTGAACTAGGCCTCTAGTAACTAAGATTTTCATAGCTGTTGAGGTAGGGAGGGCCTCCCAAGCCAGGATAATAGCCTGAGCAAAGATGTGGACCGAAAATGCCGGCGATAGGTTTGGGGCTAGCGACTTGTAGGGATGTAATTGTGGCAGGCTTGTGAGGGTTGGATAG
This sequence comes from Tarsius wallacei, assembly GCA_963574415.1. Classification (NCBI taxonomy): domain Eukaryota; kingdom Metazoa; phylum Chordata; class Mammalia; order Primates; family Tarsiidae; genus Tarsius; species Tarsius wallacei. The sequence continues at coordinate 8,537 of CAUYQG010197531.1, read as the reverse complement.
CTCTTTGAGAGACAGAATGCTGAATCCTAACCACTAGACCACCAGGGATCTGCTGGATAACTCTTTGAATGCTGTGCTCAAAATCTTACATAACAAAAATAATGGAGAAATAAATGAGTTTAGTTACTTCTAAGAATGGAGGCAATTCGAGTCTAACTTTAACCGATGAAAACACTCATATTTGAGATTTATATTCTTGATGCTTCATGTTCTCCCTCTTGGTTTATTGTAGTGCATGGCTTTGGAAGCCAGCAAAGGGTTGGAGAAGGCTAGAGAAAAGGGTACTATGAGAAGATATTCATGAGTAATTGATAGTGCAAGATAAACCTACACAGTAGAAAAGTTGAAAAGATAGTGTTATAAGAAGGAAGAGGTTGACATAAGATGCTCTTGTCTTTTGAATTTTGAGGTATCTGCTGAAAACATTCTTTATTTTCTTCCTGCCAGTGACCTGCATATCCGGCTTCCCATTCAGATTAGCATGCGCCGTATACTACATCTATTGGTGCCAGCACATGGTATTGGCATCCTAGGGTAGTATCTATTATACATGTAATTGATGTATTTAAAGGGACAAGAGATCATTTGCAGCTCTAGTTGTGTAAGTCCAAATCTAGGATCATATTTCTAATTCTCAGGAGATCTAGATATATATTTTTTCACATGTCGTAAAATTCACCCTTTTGAAGTATACAATTTAGTGGTTTCTATAGTATATTTACAAAGTTGTGCAACCATCACCATTGCCTAATTCCAGAAGATTTTCATTACCTCAAAAAGAAACCCTGTGCTCTTAGCAGTCACTGCTCATTTACGTCCCCCTGGCCAACCCCTGGCAGCCACAAATCTACTTTCTGTCTCTGTATTTGCCTATTCTGGACATTTATATAAATGGAATCATACAGTATGTGGCCTTTTGTGTCTAGCTTCTTAGCATACTGTATTTGAGGTTCTTTTACATTGCTGTATTGCATGGATATATGCCACATTTTATTTATCCATTTAACAACTGATGGGCTTTTTTTTCTTTTTGGGGGGAAGGTGGTTTTAGAAATTATGAGCATGTATTTTTTCATACATTCTAAAAAACTGACAACTCAGAGGGAAAGTATGGACATTTTTATAATTGTATAATGCGTGTCCACATAATAAACATTTTTTTGAAGAACAAGTTTCATTTTTATTAGACAGTAGGCATGTGGATTACAGAATTCCTTTAGAGGCATGCACAGGGGCTCTTGGGAATGCAGGGGAAGGGGGTTCAGTTGGAGATGTCTGGTAGGGGTTTACAAGTAGCCGAGACCTAACTGCATCTACAAGGGTAAAGAGTTAACCAGATAACAGGAGGGACTCAAAGGGAGGCAAGAGGAAGTATGAAGTCATATAGTAAAAATCTTACTGGGAGATCAAGTGTGGGATGTGACCACCTCACCTTTCCATCATAAGCCCAGCTGACACCATCCATAGTAGAGAGGGGCCATAATGGCACCCACCTCAGCTCCACCCAGGGTCTTCCTCCTCTCTTCACCCGCAGCTGTTCTCCCATTGCAGCCAGTTACCTTTCTGGACTCCATATCTGACCAGGTCACCCACTGTTGAAGCTATTTCAGTGACTCTTTATTACTCCTAGGGTACAGATGGAAGTCCTTCCTATGTCTTCCATGCTACTGCCTGCTTCAGGGCCTCTCCCTCCAGTCTCATCTTTCTAGCTTCACTCTTCAACCTCCAGGTGCTCGGGCCTACCTTGGGTTCTCCTGATCCATGCCAGGGGCAGGCTTCCTTGGTAGGCTCTTGGTGTTTTCCTGGTTCCAGCTCCCTCCTCTTTTCTCATAGTTTTCTCTGCCTCCTGCTGTGCTTAGCTATGGTTAAAGTTCCTGCTCCTGGGTCAAATCCCTCTCCAGTGGAGTCAGCCTTTGGAAGGCTGCATTCTCAGGACAGCATGTGGGTAAAATGATCACAGTGACATTGCTTTGGAACACACCACACTGGAAACCAATGCACAGTTGTCTCTCATCATCACAGGGTAAGCCAGCCTCATTTCCCCTGACATTGGAAGTTACCGCTTTTTCCTTAACTGCAGCTTGGCGAGTGAAATAGTTGGCTTGTGTTACAGGATCATGTTGTATGCAAATTAACCCTCCCTTCCCCGTGGCTAGACTCTCACTGACTCGTGCAGCTCTAGGAGACACTGGCATGGGAAGCCTGGGTCTGATTGAGGGGCCCCAGGTTTCCACATCGGGCCTCTCGCCCACTGAGGGAGCTGGTGGGAAGAACCCCCTGTACTGTTTTAAGTTGTCCTTTGGTTTTTGGCTGAGTGTAAATAGTTGTGCTTTATACTGTATACCTCTCATTTTGTAGAAGTGGATTTGTGTGTGGATATCGCCCTCACCCAACTACTAGCTCCACAAGTCAGGGACGATGTGTGTGGTTTGTATCTTCAGGGTCTTGCACACAGTAGGGGCTCACTAAATACTTGTTGAAAACCTGCTCTCCCACTCATTCTGCGGAACAGTGAGCTGTGGAGATGTTTGAGCTCCATTTGACTCATGTCATTTAAAACATGTTTTAAACTACTTAAACTCTAACAGCACACTCACATGTGCTTTATTCTACATGACAACAGGTGGGAGGTTACTAGTTCTGTCAGGCTAACTTATCCTTGTGTAAATCTTGAAATCAAGCAAGTGGCTGAAAGATTCTTACCATTTGCAACTGCTTATGTTCACGCTGCCTATAACAACACAGTAGAACCCTCAGAAACAAACACAAAGGCAGTTAAGATTGACGTAGCCTGGTGGATTAAGTGCCTGGGCTTTAGAGTCAATCTGCTCCACTCCTATCTTACTCTCACCTTTTACTAGCTCTGTGACCTTGACCAAGGTATGTAACCTCTCTGAGTCAGTATGCCCATGTGTAATATGCAGGTCATAAGAGACTTGAGAGGAGTAGTTGTGTTGCAGAGTACATGACATACAGGACTCGGTGTTAGTAGCTGCTGTTATTGTCATTGTCATCCTTGTTGGTTTATCCCTAATTTCAAATGTCAGTATTTCGAAGGGTCTCATTTTTTCACTGATTGAATTTAAAAGTTAAGGACTGCTTTATGTAAGTCTCACAAAAATGCCCTTTGCTTTAAAAAGAGGGAGTACAAAAAAGGCTAGTAATTTAGCATAGTTGCTCATAATCGTCACTGGGAAACCTTCGAATTGAATTTGACCTCTAGGACTACGATCCTTGGGCTTACTAATGTAGACCTGTGCAGTCCTCTGATTTGTTCTGCCCGTAGCTCTTACTGAAATTTGATCTGACATGGCCATTGAAATAACCCGTCTGTAAAACTGCCAGTAAAGGCTGCTTCGTGTATTCATTCCACAGAAACTTCCGGCGTGCTTATAATGAGCCTGGCACTGTGATGAAAAGCTTTTTCCCCATCTGACTGAATCTTCTCGACAACTCTAGCAGGTGGGTATTGGTGTTGCCGTTTTTCCATGAGGCTTCAGGGTGTTAAGTAGCTTGCCAGGAACACGTTCTTTCTGACATTGAGCTTTGATTCACACAGAAACAAGAGTTTCATTTTGCCTTGGCTGCCTACAAGCATCCCAACATTGTACTATCTTCAGCTTTAGCCTTTTTCTGTATCATGTTTGTGCACCGCCTTGACACAGCCCTTCTGTTTTCCTTGTTTGTGTTATCTTTATTTTATTCTTTAGAATATGACTTATTCTAAGCCATCGAAAATTTAGGTTTTTGATGAGTGAATGAAATATTATACATTTCATCTTAATATACGTTTATAGCTGTCTCTGCATATGAAACTTAGAAAAGAAGGGTGGACAGGTGAAAAAAACTTTGGAAAAAAACAAAGTAGAATATTTGATTGTGAGACTTTTTGTAGGGTGGCAAAGGTAGAGAGCATTCAGGTGTGGTTTTTCTTTTAAGTTAAGAATCTGGTTGCTAACAGAAGTCAAATACTGTGCTGCTTTCACTTTTTTTTTTTTTTTTGAGTCAGGGTTCTCAGTCTGTCAGCCAGGCTGGAGTGCAGTGACATGATCATGGCTCACTGAAGCCTGGACCTCCTGGGCTCAGGTGATCCTTCTACCTCAACTTCCTGAGTTGCTGGGATTACAGGCATGTATCACCATGTCTGGCTCATTTTTGGATTTTTTGTAGAGTTGGGGTCTTACTATGTTGCCTAGGCTAGTCTCAAAATCCAGTACTCAGGAGATCCTCCAGCCTTGGTCTCCCTAAGTGCTGGGATTACAGGTGTGAGCCACTGCACCTAGCCTTTCTTTCACATTTTGATTTTAATCTCTTAAAATTATGAAAATGTATATTGCTAATGTGAGCTTTCTAATTTTTTTCTTCATAGATAATGATGCTTGAATTGAACAATTAAGGTAAGATTTATGACCTATGTGATACGCTTTTCTTATTCAGATTTCTTTATAGAATTTAGCAGAATTACTAAAGTAATCTTTTAACCTTGGTAAGGATTATTGCCTTTGGGACAATCATTCCAAACTCTGGAGTATAAGAGACTTCACATTATATTTTTAGATAAATTCTGATAATAATATAGTAGGGTTTTTTTATTCATTTTACTTACATGAAAGAAATTTCAAAGAATTTTACTGTTTTTAGAGAAGAAAAGGAAATTTTTCTAATGCCCATAAGCTGATTGTGGTCATGTTAATGTATAAATTGAATGAAACTGGCTTTTGTTAGATGTTAGAGGACAATAAGATGTTCTTTGTAATTATTTATATCACCATGTATGTTTGTATGCAACTCTACTTTTGGAATCAGAAAGGTGTTCATATATACATATATTAGTTATTTTAGCAAATGCCAATATATTCCCAAATAGTAACATCTGGGAGGCCCCAAACTATAGATGAGAAATGTAAAAACTTGTACCCTATTTCCTGGTGGGTCCAGCATAGCCCAAACTTGTTAGGTCAGAATAATGACACAAACTAGGAAATCTCATATTATTATGACAAAAGGAAAGAACTGTTAAAGGTCCTGATAGGCCAGGCATGGTAGTTCATTCCTGTAATCCCAGCACTTTGGGAGACTGAGGCAGAAGGATCACTTGAGCACAGGAGTTTGAGATCAGCCTGGACAGCTTAGCGAGACCTCGTCTCTACAAAAAATTAGTCACATATGGTGGCATGTGCCTGTAGCTACTTTGGAGGCTTAGGTAGGAGAATTATTTGAGCCCAGGAGTTCTAGGTTGTGGTCATCTGTGATTGTGTCACTGCACTCTCCAACCTGGATGACAGAGTGAGACCCCAACTAAAAAAAAAAAAAGGGTCCTGATAAAATTATAAATGACAAATCTCAAGGGATTTCTAAAAATTAATTTGGTAGAGGTATGCAACTAGTAGTCTGGATGGGAGTTGTTAGAGTGCATGATCTGGTTTATAATTAAACATTCGAATTTCAGTGCTGTACAATAAAACTTTGGTAAGGCAATTCATTAGAGACTTATTAAAATACTGGAATAAATGATAGACTAGAATTATGCATGTCTGTTGCACGCTCATAACACAACATGGAAATTGTGTGAAAGGAACACTGAAGGAGGCTGCTGGAAGAGGATTCCCAGTGGAGTTGATGGCCATGCTGAGCAGTTCTGAGGGTGCAGTGGTTCCTTGCAGCAGAGGGAGCAGTGTATGCCAGGGTGAAGGCAAGAGAGAGTGGGGTATACTGAGTGAGTGGCATCAATTTCAGTTCCATGTGACAGCGCATTTCAGAAAGAGTGAAGCAGAGTGTGAGTGAGGAGGCAGCCTGAGTGAGGCTGGCTATTAGTAGGCATAAGGTGTCTTGCCTTAGAAGTTGACCTTAGTCCCGGATCTCTGGGAAATGAGCCGCTGAAGAATTCCAAGGAGGGGACATTAGATAGTTGCTTCCCTTGGGTTGAAATAGTTGGTTTGCTTTTATGGTATTGTCAGTCTCTTTAAGTTGAAGTTGTTTAAGTAAGATTCCAAAGAATTAAACAAAGAAATGGATGTAGCATAATGTTACCTACATCAGGAAAGTAAGAGGCTTGAAGGTGTTTCCATTTCCTCTCTAACATTAATTTAGTCTGGGCATTGAGCAGAGCCATATGTTGGAAATCAAAAAAGTATCAAAAGCTGTGCACCTTAACTGCCTTGCACTTTTGTTGGACAGTTTAAATTTTATCAGTTATAGTAGTAATTACTATGGTAGTAATCTGAAAGAATCAGTAAGAGGTAGGGACTAAGGTATGTCCCATCATTCTTTAATTATTTTTTAACCCTTTATGGATCACCTACCAGCAACTCAACCACACTTTTTTTACGAAATATTGAAGAGAATCACTTTATATTAAATACTATACCATTGGAACCAATTATTTTATTTTATTGTAATCATATTTGTGATCATGGTGTCTACCCTGCAGGTAAGTATGTCTCAGTCTGTAATCCCGCTCCTTAAGATGTTGAGGTGAGTGAATTGCCTGAGCCCGCGGTTCGAGACCCGCCTGGGCAGGCGAAACCTCATCTCTACAATAAATCAAAAAAATTAGCCGGGCGTGGTAGCGCACACCTGTAGTTCCGGCTACTCGGAAGACTGAGGTGGAAGGATCGCCGGAGCCCAGCACGTCGAGGCTGCGGTGGCCGGAAGCGGCCACTGTACTCCAGTCTGGGCGAAGGAGTGAGACGCCAACTCAACAAAAACAAATAAATAAAATAAAAATAAAACATACAAATATTCTCCTTAATATTTATGTTTAGATTAACATTTGTATAATAGAGAGACAACATTTCATCCCATTCTAGCCACAAAACCTTGAGAACGTGGGGTTGCTTTTTTTTGTCTCTGTGAATAAATATAAGTTCAAACAATGTGGGAATTAGTGTAAAGAAACATCCCAAAGATCTGAAACCGATTTTTTACAGCATGATAGGCAATTACTCCTTTCTTTGCTCCATTTTAAACATAATCTGTTAAATTTTCTTATTAAAGAATGGTAAACTGCAGAGCTGACAGCTTACTGATGTTTCCTTTAAATATGTGAAACAATTTGAGAATCCCCACCACAAAAAAAGCTTTATTTCAGTCACATATTAAGTACAATGTTACTGTGGATTGTCACATTTCTTTCTAGAGAGATGCTTTGTTTGCAAAGTCTGGTTAAAATACTTTGCACTCATTAAAATGCTAAAATAGAAATTTGTAATTAATTTCCAACACTTTCTCAAGAAACCTTAAGCTCTAAGCAAAGCAGTTACACACAATGTTTAGAAATACTGCTGTCTCCCCTATCAAAATTAACTTTACCTCATTGCCATCATGAGAATGTTAGAAAAACTCTGTGCTCTGTGTAGACAACCATAGGCACATGGCGAGGGCTATTCATGTATTTTTATGAATAGTTCCAAAGTTTCTTGAACATGATTTTCTTTGTGGCTCTTAAATTCCTGTGATGATACACAATTTTAGGGCTATGCTTACTGATTTACCACTTGTTGACAAATTAGATATTTCAGAGCATTTAATAGTTTATAAAGATCAAATAGATTAAACTGTGCCTGACCCTGGACCTCTCGTTGTTGTTGATGTTGTTATCTGGTCTGTCCTAGCGGAGAGATCTCCGACAAGCCTCCCTCCAGCATGCCCACATGGCCCCTCCCATTGTATTTGTTCTTTAGTTTCATTAAAGACATTCAGTTTCTCTATCCTTTCCAAGGTCTCTCAATTTAGTGGCCCCACCCTGGCTTCACTTCTCAGGAATGGAATTCCTCTCCCCAAAATTGTCCCCATCTCCTAACAATCCAGTCTTTCTGTTGGATAAGCAAGACAAAACCACAGTCCTAACTTAATCCAGCCATCAGCCTCCCTCGGTGTTTCATTTGGGGTGACAGTTACAAGGGAAAAGAGCCCCACATGTGCAGATTGGTGCCACTGCTAACATCGGCTCTCCATCCTCAATGGTGCCTTCACCTTTCTCTTGGACAGCTCCCGTTCTGTTTTCATCAGTGACCATGCTAAACCTTCACTTTTCCCCTAAGTTTCCTCCCCAGCCCTCACTCTAAGCAGAAGAGCACACCTTTTCTTCAGAATAACTGAGGCAGAGGAAGGTGGCAGTGGCCATGCATTTTTTTTTAATCTTCCAGAATTGCATTAAAAACAGACAGAGAAACCAAGCTGAAAAATCCAAAGACTTGTGGACAACATCTAAAACAAAATTAAATAGCAAGGACTCTCCAGAACACCAAATCTCAAGTGGGTAGGAACTGTAAGGAGGGACAAAGAGAAGAAAGAAAGAAGTGTAAGGGGAAAAAGCAGGAATAGCTCTAACCTTGAGGCAGGCATTACTCCTTTCCTGGAAACTTTGTCTGCAGACATTACACAGTTGATTGTACCCTTATCCACCGCACCTGCATAACTAGTTACATCTGCTTCTGTAAACTTGCTTGCTTGCCCATGCCTCCAGAATGCTGCAATAAGAGCCCTGGGAAGTCCCAAGTTCTATCTTTAGCCCTCCAGGATGTACATCTAACTAC
>CAUYQG010197524.1:0-11231 GCA_963574415.1 Tarsius wallacei | reverse complement strand
AACCCTTGACCTCAAGCAATCCTCCCACCTCGGTCTCCCAAAGTGCTGGGATTACAGGCATGAGCCACCACACCCAGCTTTATTTTTAGTTTTAGAGACAGGAATCTTACTCTGTCACCCAGGCTGGAGTGCAGTGGCACAATCACAGCTCACCACAGCCTCAACCTCCTGACTGCAAGCATTCCTCAGTCTCCTGAGTAGCTGGGCCTACAGGTGTGCACCAACACACTTGGCTCATTTTAAAATTTATTTTTAGAGACAGGGTCTCACTATGTTGCCCAGGCTGGTCTCAAACTCCTGGTCTCGATTAACCCTCCGGTATTGGCCTCCCAAAGTGCTGGGATTACAGGCATGAGCCACCACTGGACCTGGCCAAGATATGACTATTATGACCCTTTGCTGAGTATCTTGCTCATGCAGAATCCCTTCCTGGGTGCTTTTTTGTGTATCCATGTAACTTCCCAAATATACCTCAAACCCACCTACTCTTTATCCCCAGGGTCCTTGGCCTAGTCCCAGCCACCATCATCACCAAAATTAAAAACCCCATCCTCAGTCTCCACTCATCACCCTGTTGTGTGTTCCTCACTGCAGTCACGTGTTGTTTAACAACGAGGATACATTCTGAGACATGCATCATTGGGCAATTTTATCATCCTGTGAACATCACAGTGTGCACTTACACACACCTGGGTGTTGTAGCCACTACACACCTGGGCTGTATGGTGCAGCCTATGGCTCCTGGGCTGCAAATCTGCACAACATGTCCCTGTACTGAATACTGAGAGCTACTGTGACACCGCGAGAGGTATGTGTGTATCTAATACAGAAACGGGACCTTAAAAGGTTGGGTGCAGTGGCTCATGTCTGTAACCCTAGCAATTTAGGAGGCCAAGGTGGGAGGACCACTTGAGGCCAGGAGTTTGAAATCAGCCTGGACAACAAAATAAAATAAAATAAATTTTAAAATTAGCCAGATGTGGGTCTCTACAAAATAAAATAAAATAAAATTTAAAATTAGCCAGATGTTGTGGAGTGTGCCTGCAGTCCCAGCTACTTGGAAGGCTAGGGTGGAAAGATCTCCTGAGCCCAGGAAGTGGAGGCTGTGGAGAGTCACCATCATGCCACTGCACTCCAGCCTGGGCAACAAAGGCAGATCCTGTCTACAAAAATTTAAAGAGAGAGAGAGAGAGAGAGAGAGAGAGAAGGTACAGTAAACACACAGAATTATAATTTCATGGGACCACCATCTATATATGGCCCACTCCCAATGGAAACACCATTGCAAGGCATGTGACTGTGTCTGGAATTGTCTTGTTCATCAACTCCTTCCATGTGCCAGGTATGACTTTTGCACCTGCTGTTTCTTCTCCTTGAATGCTCTTCCCCACCCTTTCACCTGGCTCTATGTCAGATCTCAGAGCCCACATCACTCCTTCCTCAGGGCAAGTCCTTCCCGACTCTATGACCTGGCTATATTCCTCTCCATACACTCAGCAGAGCTGCTGTTCCCTGCCATTGACGCTCTTGTCCCACTAATGACACCAGTAGTCCCTGATGGGTGTTGAGAGATGGATGAGGAGTGAGCTGGGGACCTAGGAGTCACTTACCATCTTGCCCTCACGGCCAGGGGGCCCATGAGGTCCCTGCAGGCCTCGGGGACCCTAGGAGAAACAGAAAAGGAGAAAAATAAGAAGGAAGAATCACTTATCTTTATTTTATTTTATTTTATTTTATTTTCAAATAAGAATCTCACTCTGTTGCCCTGGCTGGAGTGGCAATCATGGCTCACTGCAGCCTCGACCTCCTGGGGTCAAGAGATCCTCCCTCCTCAGTCTCCTGAGTAGCTGAGATTACAGGCACATACCACTATGCCCAGGCAATTTTTATTATTATTTTTTTTTTTTGTAGAGACAAGGTCTCTGTTGTCCAGATTGGTCTTGAACTCCTGGGTTCAAGCAATCCTCTTGCCTTGGCTTCCCAAAGTGCTGAGATTACCAGTGTAGGCCACTGCTCCTGGCCTTATTTTATCTTTAATTATTTTTTAGAGACAGGGTTTTGTTTTGTCACCCAAGCTGGAGTGCAGTAGCATGACTGTGGCTCAGGATAGCCTCAAATTCCTGGGCTCAAGCAATCCTCCCACCTCAGCCTCCCGAGGAGCTAGGATTACAGGCATGCACCACCACACCCAGCCTGTAAGGACTTATTTGAGGTCATTCTCTAGGAAAAGCAGTATTTGCAAGGGTATCCCCAGCCCTAGAAACCTATTCCCCACCCAGCACTTTATGACTGGGGGAAGACGCGGCCCCCCAAGTCCTTCCACTCCCACCCCCCACCAGCCTCACCTGTGGCCCCATGGCGCCCGCCTCTCCTTTCAGACCCGGAAGCCCAGGGAGGCCCTTGAGAGGAGAGACGGGGAGTGTGGCTAGAGGTAGTAGCCCTCCTTCAAGGCAGCCCCCTCCTCCATGCAGACCCCTCACTCACCATGGGGCCTGGGCGCCCAGTGAGCCCCACCGGGCCAGGGGGGCCTTTCATGGACAGCTGGAAAGACAGGGGGGACAGAGTCTGGGGCCTCCCACGCAACCTCCAGAGGCCTCTCCTGGCCCCCACCTACCCTTGTCACCCAGCCTGTCACTTCCTGCCCCCTCACCTGTGCCTGCTGCAGCACTGCCTGGGCCTGAGCCTGCTGGAAGGACACTGGGGGTCCCTTGAGGGAGCCGCTAGTGAACTGGAACTAAGAGCAACTGGTGGTGAGGGGGGGTCCCGCGGAGATGGCCTCCCAGGTTGGGAGTCCACCCACCGAAGCTGTGCCCCTTGGTCAACTGCTTACCGGCATCATGATCACCGTGCCCGGGGGTCCCCGGATCCCATCAATGCCAGGGATTCCTGGGAGGCCAGCAGGGCCCTGAGAGAGGGAGGGACACAAGGAGGATGGAGGCAGAGAGAGGGTGAGAGGGAGAAATAAAGGAGGGGAAGATAAAGGAATGCAGGCAGAGAGATGGAGAGAGGAAAGCAAGGAGAGACAGAGAGAGACACAGAGACAGAGACCAAGAAATGGGGAAAAGGAAAGACAGAGACAGAGGGAAGGAGAGTCAGAGAGTGGCAGAGACTGAGACACAGAGAGACAGAAAAGAGATGAAAAAGCATGAGATAAAGAGCCAGAGACTCAGATAAGGAGAAAGACAGCAATGAAAAACACTCCGAAACAGAGAAAGACAGAGGAGGACGAGCAGAAGACAGGCCAAGATGGACATGGAGCCTGAGAGACAGTTCCCAGATGGGGGCAGGAGAGGTCAGCGCTGGCCCCGGGGATGATGTCCCCAGTCAACCCCTCAGACCCATGTTCAGATCTTCGTGACCCCAACCAGAAACCCCACTCCCTACAAAGGACACACCCCAGGGGTGCCTCTTACCAGCAGACCAGGGTCTCCTGGGAATCCTGGGGGGCCAGGAGGGCCTGAGGGGCCAGCCACCCCCTGATGGGGACAGAGAAACAGAAGCCACAGGAGGTGCAAAGTTTGAGCCAGGCTGATTTCTGAACTACCACTGACCCCGACCCCACTCCTGAGCCATCCCTGCCCCCCAGTGCTAAGCTGACCCATGTCAGCCCCCAGCTTTACACCTTGGCCCTTATATTTTTAGAGACAGGGTATCACTCTGTTGTCCAGGTAGTGGTACAATCATAGCTCTCTCCAACTCCTGGGCTCAAGCAGTCCTCCCACCTCAGCCTCCCACCACACCTGACTTATCTCTTATTTTTATTTTTATTTTTTGAGTTGGAGTCTCACTCTGTTGCCCAGTCTGGAGTGCAGTGGCCGCTCCCAGCCACTGCAGCCTCGACCTGCTGGGCTCCGGCGATCCTTCCGCCTCAGCCTTCCAAGTAGCTGGAACTACAGGCGCGTGCTACCACGCCCGGCTGATTTTTTTTTTTTTTTTTTAATTGTAGAGATGAGGTCTCACCAAGTTGCCCAGGCGGGTCTCGAACCCGCGGGCTCAGGCAATCCACTCACCTCAGCCTCCCAAAGCACGGGATTACAGGCTGAGCCACCGAGCCCAACTTGACTTATCTCTTAACGGTAGAGACAGGGTCTCACTATGTTGTCCAGGCTGCTAACTCCTACTTTGACTCGTTCTTTAAGTCAATATCCTCCAGGTGGTCAGGCAACATTGTACCCTGACTCCTCACACCCCCCAACTAGAAGGAAAAGACAGGAAGAAGGAAATGCAGCCATGACTCACTCGGGGTCCGGGGGCTCCTGGAGGTCCCTCAAACTGCTGTCCCTGAAGGGAGAAATGGATGTGACCCCTATCCTCATGAGGCCCCCTGGGACCCCTGCAGCCCAGGCCCCTCACCTGTTCGATCACTGCTGGTTCTCCTTTTGCTCCCTTCTCTCCAGCGCCCTGGGGTGAGGGGTGGAAAGAGAAGAGATGTGAACTTGGACACAGACCCCTGAGCTACCCAGTCTCACACCCCCCACATCCTCCCACACATGCAAGGCCACCCTCAGAGCTCCCTCTCCTTGCTTCAGTCAATACGCACTGAGAAGCACCACCTCCTACATCTGCCTGGCAGGAATCAAGGTCAAAGGCGTGAACCCCACTGCCAGGGCCCAGTCCTGGGTCTGCCTCTTACTGAGTGATGCTGGGAAGCTTACTCAATCCCTTTAGCCAGTCACAGGAAACTGGTCACCCATCAAGCCGGTGGGTGAATGATGATTGTGTATATCCCATGCAAAGATAATTTTGTTTTTTGAGACAGGGTCTCCATCTGCTGCCCAGGCTGGAGTGCAGTGGCACAATCATAGCTCACCACAGCCTCCAACTCCTGGACTCCAGTGATCCTCCCACCTCAGCCTCCCAAGTAGCTGGGACTACAGGTGTGCACCACCAGACCCAGCTAAATTTTTTTGTAGAGATGATGTCTCGCTATGTTGCCCAGGCTGGTCTCAAACTCCTGGCCTCCAGTGATCTTCCTGCCTCAGTCTCCCAAAGTGCTGGAATTACAAGCATGAGACACTGTGCCTAGCCTAGACCATCTATTCTAGACTCCACAATCTTTGCTCTTTTTTTCTTTTTCCTTTCTTTTCTTTTCTTTTTTTTTTTTTCCTTCTTTCTTTTATTTTGAGTTGAGATCTCACTCTGTTGCCCAGGCTGGAGTGCAGTAGAATAATAATGGTATGCAGTCTCAACCTCCTGGGCTCAGGAGATCCTTCTGCCTCAGATTTCCAAGTAGCTGGAACTATAGGCTTGCACGACCATGTTACTATTTTTTTGATTCATTGTAGAGATGAGATCTCACCAAGTTGCCCAGGGTGGTCTCAAATTCCTGGGCTCAGGCAATCCTTCCGCCTCAGCCTCCCAAAGTGCTGAGATCACAGGCATGAGCCACTTCACCCGGACCAGAATCTTCATTCTAACCCATCATTCACTTGATGTGCCCATTTGGAGGCTAAATGGTTTTTGCCAACCCACACCTAAATGAGATTCTCAATCTCCCACCTGCATCTCCATCCGGAGTCCCCATCTTACTCTATGATCTCAGCATGCATCTACTTTTCTCCACCTCCAGCAGAAAGACCAAAATAGAACGTGTCCCAGATCAGCCCGCTTGGCTCCATCCTGACTGCCACTACCCTTTTCCAGGTCCCTGCCTGGACCTGGACCTGGACTACAGGCTTCCTTCCCTGTTGCCCCTCCAGCTCCCCCTACCGTCCATGTGGCCTTCAGCAGACAGAGAGCTTTTCTTACTTTTTCTTTTTTCTTTTTTTTTTGGAGTTAGGGTCTCCCTCTGTCACCCAGGTTGGAGTGCAGTGATGTGATCATAGCTCACTGCAGCCTCAATTTCTTGGGCTCAGGTGACCCTCACTCCTCTGCCTCCTAAGTAGCTGGGATGGAAGAGAGGCAGAAGCCACTATGTCCTGCTATTTTTTTTTAATTTTTATTTTTCCTTAATGTTTTGTAGAGATGGGGTTTTGTTATGTTGTCCAGGCTGGTCTCAAACTTCTGGGCTCAAGCGATCTTCCTGCCTCGGCCTCCCAAAGTGCTAGAATTACAGGTACAAGCCCCCAAGCCCAGAAGGTGCTTAATTTTTTTTTTCAATCTAGCCTAAAATTCAACACAGAGGGAGATCTGAAAGCTCCAAGTCAGATCATGTTCCTTCTCAAGTGTCTTCTCTGGGTGCTTAGACTCAAAGCCCAATACCATCCCCTGTCCCAAGAGCCAGCCACTAGCACAGTGCCTGTCATACCGCAGGTGCAGAAGTCAGAAGAGAGAATGTGGCCCCATGTGCCTTCAGGTAGGAAGCCCTGCTCTTGCGCCTGACCAAAGCCACCCAGACTCACAGCAAAGATCTGGAACTGAGTCTGAGATGGCTGTTCTGCTGCCCGGAAGTCAGGGCCCATGGTGGGCTCATCTTCTTTGTCATCTTCCCTGGCTGTCTCTGTCTCCAGGGTCCCCAGCTCGGCTCCATTGACAGGGTCCCGGCCCCCCTGAGAGAGACATGAGACAGACTAAAGTTTGTCCCTGACCTCCTTATTGTCTGACACCATTCCCCCCACCCTGGGCTTGCCAGCCTCATCTGCTTCCCAGCAACCTCTAGGTCCGTGATGTTATGGCCCACGGTCACAGTGGAGGTGACGACAAAAGGCGTGGGGGTGGGAGGCTGATTTGGAGCTGGTGTCTCTGTCGTAGGGACTTCCATGGAGGTCTGGAGCAGGGGTGGAGAGAGCATTGGGTCTGGGGTCGGGTCAGTCAAAACAAAAGGGAGGCGAAGGAGGCTGGGCCTCCCTGCCCCCACCCGGCCCCTGGAGTTCCCAGCTCCGGAGGAGACAGGATTCCCAAAGAAGATCAGAGGCCAGTGGAGGCTGGACCAGGGCCACCAGCAGGGGGAGCCATCCTGGATGGAGGAGGCACAGGGCTGGGCCAAGTCCTGGCGGCCTGGAAGGCAGGGACTGGAAGGCAGAGCCGGGCAGGCTCCAGAGCCCGGCGGTCGCGGTCAAGGTCAAGGTCCGGCACTCAGGGCCAGACTCCCGGAAGCCCATCCCACATGTCCCCTCCTGAGACCTAGTTCAGCTATCAGCCAGCCAGGCTGCAGTGAGGGGGGCGTGGCTGCTCCTTCTGTCCTGGACATCTGCAGACAGGGTCAAGGCAGGGGAAAAGGGTGGTGGGAGCCCAGGGGAGGGCAGGGCACTGAGGAAGGGGCATGCTACTTCTGCTTCCGGATTCTGGGCCCGAAAAGTCTGGACCTGAGCTGTAGTGCAACCAGTGCCCCCGCTCCCCAGCCAAAGACCCCAAGGACCCCTCCCCAGTGGCCCATCAATGAATGACCCACAACAACAGACCCCAATGATCCCTGTAACCAATGACCTGTAGGTGACCCCATCCATTAAGGACTCCCATCAATGGCCCCAACCAGCTCTTCCATGCTGTGACTTTCCTAGCCAATGACCCCAACCAGTGATAACCCCTTGACAATAAGCACAAAATAGTGTCCCCAACTAACAGGCCCCTAGCCAATTATTCCCCCAACTGTCTAAGGGGGTCATTAGCTGGGGCAGAGGATGAGTTCTTCTGCCAGCGTGTCATTGGTCCAGGTCATTGGTGAGGGTCATTCAGTGGTGCTTCAACAATAGATGATGCCCCAAGAAGTGAGCCCAACTAAGCCTTCCTAAACAATGACCCCCCCCAAGCACCGATTCCATGAATCAATGACCTACCAATGACTTCCTAACAAATAACCCCCAGGGGCCCCCAAACTAATGACCCCATTCATGACCCCCTGAAAATCACTCTTCCAACCAGTGTCCCCGATGGATGACCCCATGATTCTTTCCAATCAATGATTCCTCACCAAAACCCCCAATCATTAACCCCAAACTAGGAACATCAGTAACACCAATTATGGACCTTCAACAGTGACCTCCAACTAGGAACACCCAAAATGTTGACTTCAATCAATATCCCCCTCAGTGACCCCCAACCAGCAATCCCTATCTGGGAAGCCACATATTGGTCCCGAGTAGCGACCCACCCCACTGAATAACCCTCTCCAATGACCTTGACCAGTGAACTCCACACAGTGACACGCTGGCGGATGACCTCATCCTCTGCTCCAGCTAATGACCCCCTTAGACAGTAGCACTCATCCAGCACCCACTACGAACCAGGCCCACATCTGGGCATGTCCCCTCTCTCCAGCCCCCAGGACTGGAGGTGGGGGGAGGGCAGAGATGGAAGAGCTCCTGAGATGGAACCACCCTCACCCCCCACAGCCATCAGTCCCTTGAGGCGAGTCAGAGCTCATAAATGGAGGCCAGAGACAAAGGTCATGGGTGAAGGTCAAGGATTAGAGACAGGAAGCAAGAGGCCGCAAGTCGCTTACCTGGTTCTCTGGGGAGCCAGGAGGTGGACTCGAGGTCACAGCTCCCTTGTTCTTCTTCCTCCCCTTTCCCTTGCGACCCCGTCCTTTTTTCTTTCCTTTCCCCTTTCCCTTCCGCCGAGGGGGAGGGATTTCCAGCTCACCCTGGGGGGCCTGGGAAGAGGTTCCTAGTCAGGTCCGGGCACCCCCCAGCAGAGACTCCATCACTCAGGTCATGTGGGGTCATGTTGGTACAAGGCCCAGGGGTTCTCAACCCTGTGATCGGGCTCAAGAGCAATGGTGTGATCTGGGGGTCAAGGGTCAGCCAGGTACATGACCTGAGGTCAGAGTCACCCACGTCCTTGAGGCCAGGGGTCGCTCAGCCCCATAGGTCAGAGTCAGAAGTCACTCCTTTCTGAGACCTGGAGCTGGGGACCCCTGAGCCCGTGCTCTTGGATTGGAGGTCACGCAGTCCCTCACTCACCCCTGTGGCTGCAGGATTGAGGTTGTCACAGCTGGGGAGGTACTGCTCACAGGCCCGGAAGGCAGCCTGAGGGTCTGGGCTTATCAGCAGCTCCTGGACATCACCCTGGGAGCAGGGAAGAGCCGGGAAGGAGGGCAGAGGCTGACCTGGCAGGGTCCAAGTGTGGTCTTCCCCACCCAGAGTACCCTCAATATAAAGAGTTAGGTGGAGACTGGGCATGGCAGCTCATGCCTGTAATCCCAGCAGTTTGGGAGGCCGAGGCAGGAGGGCCATTTGAGCCCAGGAGTTTGAGACCAGCTTAGGCAACAGAGCAAGACCTCATTTCTACGAAAAATGAAAAAATTAGCCAGGCATGGTGGCGTGTGCCTGTAGTCCCATCTCCTTGGGAGGGGAGACAGGAGGATCACCTGAGCCCAGGAGGTTGAGGCTGTGGTGTGTTGTGATCATGCCATGGCATTCAGCCTGGGTTAGTGAGACCCCAACTCAAAAAAAGAAAAAGAAAAAGAAAGAGGTGGGCCCGTTCCAGCCCTAGGCATTCCTCTACCCCCTGTAACTAAGAGAAGGAAGACACCAAGACACTCTCTCAGGACCACGCCAAGTCGCAACCACAAGCCACACCCCACACATTACCCTGAGCCGGGCACATGGTTCCTTCCCTCCCGAGCACACGGCAAGCAGCTATTATTCCACAGGTGCCTGAGATAGATCCATCCCAGACCTTGTGGGGATGACACACATCACAACCACACACAGCGCTGTCACCAACAACAGTGACCACACCAAAAACTCGCTTGCCACACAATACCCCTCGCTGGCTTCTAGTGTCACAACCACCCCGCACACAATCACACACCACTGCAGCCACCGGATGCTTCCACAACAAGTCACGTGTGCACACCATCTCGACTTATGGTCTTCAGACTCTGTGACATATCTGTTTTTCTTTAGAGGCAGGGTCTCACTCTGTCACCCAGGCTGGAGTGCAGTGGCGCCATCATAGCTCACTGCAGCCTCGACTTTCTGGGCTCAAGTGATCCTCCCACCTCTGCCTCCTGACTATCTGGAACTACAGGTGCATACCACCAAGCCCGGCTAGTTTTTTTTTTTTTTATTTCCTGTAGAGACAGAGCTCGCTGTGTTTCCCAGGATGGTCTCAAACTCCTGGGCTCAAGTAATCCTCCCGCCTTGGCCTCCCTAAGCGCTGAGATGACAGGTTTGAGCCACCATGCCCAGGAGTTCTACAATCTCACAAGCACACACCACAATTATGCACACAAGAGCCACTTTCTTCCCTCAGCTTCCTGGGGCTGGGCTGAAGCTTAACATCTTTCTCCTTCAGTCCCCTCCAGATTCAGGCTGTGGACAAAACGTCCACCCTCTGCCTCAGTTTCCCTCATCACTGAGCTCCTACCTCAAAAGTCTCCTCCCCGAGGTCCTGGGTCCCCAGCACAGTGAGTCCAGCTGTGCTGATGAATCGAGGCCCCTGACCCAGCACAGGGGGCTGAGGGTCACAGTCCGCCACCAGGGTCACCATCCCACCATCTACGCTGACCGCCACACGGTGCCACCTGCAAGGGGACAGCCTCAGTGGGGGTGCCTCTCACCCCATCCCCACAGACCCCAGCCACATTCCTTGTACTCACCTGCCATCTGTGAGGTTGACCTGCTGGGGAAGGGGTTGGAAGGGGCCACCTAGGAGGCCCAGAGCTGGCCCTAGAACCAGACCCAGCTGCCGGACACCCCACTCATCGTAAACAGAGAGTAGGACAGACTGGCTGGCTGGCTGGCCCCGCAGAGTGACCAGCACGGAGAAGTTCTCAGGGAAGCGGCCATCTGGGTGGACAGAGGGAATGGGGAAGCTCGAGTGACCCAGCAGTGATCCACGCTTCCTGCAACACAATCCCCGGCTCCCTACCCAGACTCACCTGGGAAAAGCTCCCACGTGGGGACACTGAACGTGGTGGCCTTGCCCACTCGGAATGCCCGGTCGCCCTCTGGAGCCCTCTGGGGACAGAAGCCGGGCCCTTCAGGGACCCCTGCCGGGCCCCCCCGTACACCAAGGGCCTCCAGCACATCCACAGGGTCTGCAGCAGAGAGAAGCCGGGGGTGGGTGAGACAGTCAGGACCGGCCCAGGACTCCATGGCACAGGCTCAGGTTTGGGGGCTCAGCGTAGCCCCCCCAACTGTGTTTGTGGCTCAGGAAGAAAAAGCAGGCCTGGCCCAGCACACCACCAACCCCCTCCACAGATGTTCCGGCCTCATCAGCCTGTTGACTCTGGTTTTTTTCCCTTGGTTTTCGGTGAGAAAAAAAGTTGACCTAGTTCTGGGATGAATCAAAGCTTCCTGGCCTGAGCCCCAGAGCCGGATGGTCCCCATCTCCCCACTCCCCCA